>SJYC01116944.1:0-48774 GCA_006408675.1 Madoqua kirkii | reverse complement strand
AAGAGTTTTCCCATTTTATGGTCTTCCCACTCCCTTAAATGTATTCTCAAACTTGATTCCAAACAATTAGGGAATTACCATTTTTTCATATGACTAGATGTTTTCCTTAAGAACAATTTAGTCTCAAATAAAATACATAGTGAAAGTCTCTCAGTCGTGTCTGACCCTTTGTGACCCCATGGACAGTTCATAGAATTCTCCAGAACGGAATACTGGAGTGGGTAGCCTTTCCCTTCTCCAGGGGATCTTCCCAACCCAGAGATCAAACCCGAGTCTCCTACATTACAGGCAGGTTCTTTACCAGCTGAGCCACAAAGGAAGCCCCAAATAAAATATATAGTGCGAAGTATTTTTCTCTTTTCTTTCACTAAAAGAATAGTCATAAGTTTTACTGGTGCTGTGGAAAAAAAAAAAAGAAACTACTTTAGGCACCCATAGCTACTCATATGTTTAAAAGAAGGAAAATCTCTGACCATAGATTTCACTTGTGTGAACTTCATTCCATTGTATATCACTACCTGAACTACTCTTCCTGGTATTCTGGAATTCGACGTATAGTATTTTATAATATGGCATTGAATATTATTTTCCTCATTAGAATCCTATTCTCCATATCTATGCCCACAATACCTACCACAGTCACTGACAGAAATAGAATATAAAATACATGTCTTTATGTGGGGGAAGGATGTTGGGGGGAAGCCATAGTTAGGGAGTTTGGGATGGACTTGTACACATGGTCATATTTAAAATGGATAACCAACAAGGACCTACTGTCTAGCTCAGGGAACTCTGCTCAGAGTTATGTGGCAGCCTGGATGGGAGGGGGATTTGGAGGAGAATGGATACATGTATATGCATGGCTGAGTCCCTTCGTTGTTCACCTGAAACTATCACAACATTGTTAACTGGCTATATACCAGTACAAAATAAAAAGTTTAGAAGAATTGTATACAAAATTTTTCACAGCCTCTGGGATGAATGCATACACTTTTCTTCAAAGTGTCATGCAAAGGAAATATGAGGTAGAGAAAACTATGTACAAGACTCTAAAACAGCCTGACTTACTCATGAAGTGGCCACAGTCCAGTACCAGCTTCATCAACATCATCCAGGATCTTGTTAGAAATGCAGAGTCTTGACTCACCAGGCAGGACAACCTGAATCACAAACTCTATTTGAACCAGCATCTGGGTGACTGGTATGCACAGTGAAGTGGAGAAAGTGCTGGTCTAGGACAGGTTGATTCACTTTCTCACTGTTGACTTTTTGTCACAGGATCATTATTTGAGCTGGGCACTGCCCTGGGCTGGAGAAGGGCATGTCAACCCACTCCTGCATTCTTGCCTGATGAATCCCATGGACAGAGGAGCCTTGCAGGCTACGGCCCATAGGGTTGCAAAGAGTTGGACAGGACTGAAATGACTCAGCACACATGCACCCATCCTGGGCATCATAGATGTTTAGCAATATCCCTTCAACATGACCAAATATTATGCCGGACAAAGGTATCTCTGGTTGAGAACCACTGGCCCAGAGTTTGCAAGGTAGAAATGAGGCAGCAGAATTCCAATAAAGGCCACATACCTTAACCTGGATTATAACTGGCAAATCACTCATCCACAGGAAACCTATTTCTGCAATGGAAAACAGAGTTTGTAAAGTACTATCTTATAGAATGTTTGTTTCTAAAAATGAAAGCATATCATTCCTATAAAGGGCTAAGATCTGTATGTTTCACACTTAACAAACATTTTCTAATGAAAGACTAATTGCAACAGCCCCTAACTTATGCTGTATGTATGACGCTCCTAATTATCTTGGCAAAACGGTAGTGAATCCAAGCAGTATACTGCCCAAGTTTTTTTGTTTTGTTTTATCTCTAGTTGCAGTGAGAAGCTTTCTCATCACAATGGCTCCTCTTGTTGCAGAGCATGGGCTCTAGAGAAGCAGGCTTCCGTAGTTGTGGCACATGGGCTCAGTAGTCACGCAGATTCTTAACCACGGGACCATCAGGGAAGTTCTGCCCAAGGTTTTATACTAAAATAACAAAGTTATCCAACTTATTGAAGCTGGGAAGAGTAAGTTTCCGAGAGATATGAGGAGTTGTGACCTACCAATGTTTTGATTAGGAACCTAATCAAGACAGTATCCTCTCTGCGACTCTAGAGAAAACTTGAACTGAGAATTGGGATAAGGTGCTGCTATTTAAGGTTTATTTCCCTAAAAAAAAAAAAAAAAAAAAAGACAGGAAAGATCATGGAAAAGGAGAAATCACTGAATTCAACTGTCTTGTAACATTGTGTCTACACAGAGAATGAGTGGGGAAAATTCTCTTATCTGTCCAAACCAAATCAGTGTCCCAAGGGAAAATTAATTATTAGAGGCTGGTGTGACAGAAGGGAAATGTGCTAATGAGGAAACATAGGGAGCTATAAATATCTCCTCTGCTGCATCCCTCAGCCTGTGCATCCTTCGGATAGAGAAGACATGATTGTAACTCTTGGACTCATAACTCTGCTCAGGGAACCAGTGCTTGACTCCATCTCACTGTCTTGTCTGGAAGCAGAGCATCTTTCTTCACCATGAACCATCCAAGAGGAACTTGGAGGTCTATATGCAACCCTCCTCTCAGAGACCCCACCCAGGTGAGTCCAAGAGTCCAATAAACCTTGCAAGAGATCAAACATAACAGCAGCCAAGAACATTTACCGGCATTCACCTGAGAGCCAGCCCAGACTAGCCCAGAGCCAACACCATGAAGTTGTTTGTTTGCCTGATTAACATTTTAATTTGTGATGCCCAAAACAGTAGTGAATATTGAACTCATTAATGCAAGGGTCAATGTTGACCATTAAATGACTCAATTTGGAGAAGAAATAAGAGGTATAAGATGCTCCCAGTAGAAATAGAACCGAAATCCAAGGAACTTTGTGATTAAATGGAGTAAAGATATAGGGTATTAGTTGTGGGGGAATGTAAAGTGATGTAGGGTATTTTTTAAGGAGCATATTTGACTATGATGAGTAAGACCCAGACCAAGGAATGTTGGCAAACATTTCCTTGCAACAGCAGTTCATGAGACACACATTTCATAGTATCTCCTCCCTCTTAATATTCAATTATTTTTTATTTATTACATGTAAATGGGTAGTGCTTAGTCACATGCAACACTTGTGACCCAGCAGGAGTACTGGAGTAGATTGCCATTCCCTCCTAAAGCGGATCTTCCAGACTCAGGGATCAAACCTGTCTCTTGCATCTCCCACATTGGTAGGCAGTCTTTACCACTAGCACCACCTGGGAAGCTCATAATTGGGTAGTGCAAAAGTGAAAGTGTTAGTCGATCAGTTATGTCCAACTCTGTGACCCCATGGAGTCCGCCAGGCTCCTCTGTTTGTGGGATTCTCCAGGCAAGAATACTGGAGTGGGTTGCCATTCTCTTCTTCAGGGGATCTACCCAACTCAGGGATCAAACCTGGGTCTCCTACATTTCAGGCAGATTCTTTACCATCTGAACCCCAAGAGAAGCCCATAAATGGGTAAGCTAGATCTTAATTTGCAATGAGTTCACTACTCATTGTAAGGCTGAATATATTTACAGATCAGTTAGCCCGTTACTTTCTGTATTTAAAATTGCCTGTTCAGGGAAATCTGCTCAATGTTATATGGCAGCCTGGATGGTAAGGGAGTTTGGGGGAGAATGGACACAGGTATATATATATGGCTGTCCAGGCAAGAATACTGGAGTGGGTTGCCATTCTCTTCTTCAGGGGATCTACCCAACTCAGGGATCAAACCTGGGTCTCCTACATTTCAGGCAGATTCTTTACCATCTGAACCCCAAGAGAAGCCCATAAATGGGTAAGCTAGATCTTAATTTGCAATGAGTTCACTACTCATTGTAAGGCTGAATATATTTACAGATCAGTTAGCCCGTTACTTTCTGTATTTAAAATTGCCTGTTCAGGGAAATCTGCTCAATGTTATATGGCAGCCTGGATGGTAAGGGAGTTTGGGGGAGAACAGACACAGGTATATATATATGGCTGAGTTCCTTCATTGTCTACCTGAAATAATCACAAATTTGTTAACCAGCTATATTCCAATACAAAATAAAAAGGGTTAAAAAAATAAAATTATCTGTTCAATCCATGGATTAGGAAGTAGACATCTTTGGCAGGGAAGTGGAGATGAGAAGGGAGCATTTTTCACCCCAGCATATAATCCTATTTAAAAGTGCCTCGTTGAGACTTCTGGCAGTCCTCTGATTAAGACTTTGTCTTCTAATGCCTGGGTGTGAATTTGATTCCTAATTAAGAAGCTAGGATCCTACATCCCTTGTGGCCAAAAAAAAAACAAAAACAAAAACAAAAAAAGTAGAAGCAATACTGTAACAAATTTAATAAATGACTTTCAAACTGGTCCACATCCAAAAACAGGTGTTTTTGTGAGTTTGGTTTTTTTTTTTTTTACTTTTTAAAATTAATTTGCAGATAACTGCTTTACAATATTGTGATGGCGATTGCCATACATCAGCATGAATCAGCCACAGGTGTTTATCTGTACCCCATCCTGAGCGCACCCCACCTCCCGCCCCACTCTATCCCTCTGGGTTGTCCCAGAGCACCGGCTTTTGGTGCCCTGTGTTCTTTTTCAATAATGAGCTTTATTCAGGGCAAGATAAAAGGCTCTAAAGACATTAGGTTATATGTGGTTAAGATGTTGTTAGGGCTTCCCTGGTGGCTCACATGGTAAAGAATTTGCTTGTAATGCATGAGACCCAGGTTCAATCCCTAGGTCAGGAAGATCCCCTGGGGAAGGAAATGGCAACCCACTCAGTACACTTGCCTGGAGAATTCCACGGAGCATGGCAGGCTACAGTTCACGGGGTTGCAAAGAGTTGGACATGACAGAGAGACTAACTTTCACTTTCACTTTCAAGATGTTGAGATGTTAGGGGCTTCCCAGGTGGCACTAGTGCTAAAGAACCCGCTTGCAGTGAGATGTGGGTTTAATCCCTGAGTGGGGAAGATCCCCTGGAGAAGGAAATGGCAACCCACTCCAGTACTCTTCCCTGGGAAACTTCATGGACAGAGGAGCCTGGTGGGCTACTGTCCATGGAGTCGCAAAGAGTCAGACACGATTGAGCACCAAGGTGTTGTTAAGGTATAAAGTATGTCCCCAGTGAAAGTTGAATTAAATTCCTGACTAAAAAAATAAAATATTGGTGACTGAAAAAATAAGCAAATAAATAAAATCCTCTGCTCTTCATTAAATTCACTTCATTTCTATTTGAATATTAAGCCTCTATAATGATGAACAATAGTTAACTGTGTTTTGACTTGGCCCAACTTGAGAATTTTTGTCTTTAGTGGGGAAATTGAACTTATTTTAATATACTGAGATCTCTGGCATATTTGTTTTGCCCTTTTTTTAATTTAATTTTTGTTATGCTTTTGGAATAAGTTTTCTATACTATCTTATTGTCTTTTTTTCTTTTTACTTTAATCTTCTTATTGTCTTTATGTTTTACCAAAGCTTTCTTTATTCTTTCAAATGTGAAAATCATAAGGGAAATACGAATATGTAAGAAGTTTAACACGACTACTTCATCTGCTCCACCAAAGATGTTAATATTGGGGGTAAATTTCAGGTAAAAATTATTTTTAAAACTTGATCTTTTTTTTTTCAACAATAGCTTTGCTGGAACATAGTTTACATAATGGGGGCTTCCCTGGTGGCTCAGATAGTAAAGAATCTGCCTGCAATGCAGGAGATCCCTGAGTCAGGGATCCCCTGGAGATCCCCTGGAGAAGGGAATGGCTACCCAGTCCAGTAGTCTTGCCTGGAGAATTCCAAGGAGAGAGGAATCTGGTTGAAAATCATAAGGGAAATACGAATATGTAAGAAGTTTAACACGACTACTTCATCTGCTCCACCAAAGATGTTAATATTGGGGGTAAATTTCAGGTAAAAATTATTTTTAAAACTTGATCTTTTTTTTTTCAACAATAGCTTTGCTGGAACATAGTTTACATAATGGGGGCTTCCCTGGTGGCTCAGATAGTAAAGAATCTGCCTGCAATGCAGGAGATCCCTGAGTCAGGGATCCCCTGGAGATCCCCTGGAGAAGGGAATGGCTACCCAGTCCAGTAGTCTTGCCTGGAGAATTCCAAGGAGAGAGGAATCTGGTGGTCCATGGGGTTGCCAAGAGTCAGATATGACATTACATAACTCACTAATGTGTATGTTTAAGGAGCTTTTAAGATTTACAAAGTTGAGTATTGATCACTGTTGTCTAACTCTAGAACATTTTGATCACTCCCCAAAGGAACCCCACCTTAGATTCACACCCTCTGTCTATTTTTTTTCCTGGCAACCACTAATCTAACTTCTCTATAGATTAGCTTATTCTGGACGTTTCATATAAATGTGATCACATGAAAAGTACAGGAAAATTGCCTGTTCAGGTCCTTTGTTCTGTATAGTGAATTTCAGCATGTTTGGGAAGTTGTTTTTGTTTTGTTTTTAACTTTCGTTGAAGTGTAGTTGTTTCACAATGTTGTGTTAGTTTCTGCTGTACAGCAAAGTAAATCAGTCATATGCACCCATATATCCCCTCTTTTTTGGATTTCCTTCCCATTTAGGTCACCACAGAGCAGCTTATGAAAAGATGGTCACCATCACTAGTTACTAGAGATATGCAAATCAAAACTATAATGAGGAATTGGGCTTCATTGAAAATCTACAAACCATAAATGCTGGAGAGGGTGGGGAGGAATGGGAACCCTCTTGCATTGTTTGTGGGAATGTAAACTGATGCAGCCACCCTGGAAAACAATATGGAGTTTTCTTTAAAAAACTAGACATCGAACTGCCATGTTCCCATCATGCTTTTTATTCCTTTTTTTTTATACTGTATTCTTTCAAACTAAGAATTGATTTATCATCAATTTGCTGTTTCCCATTTAGATATTTTCTGCACCTGCCTGCTAAGTTGCTGCAGTAGTGTCTGACTCTGTGCAACTCCATGGACTGACTCCATCCTCTGTCCATGGGATTCTCCAGGAAAGGATACTGGAGTGGGTTGCCAAGCCCTCCTCCAGGGGAGCTTCCCCACTCCAGGATCAAACCCAAGTCTCTTAGGTCTCCTGCACCTGCTAGCAGGGACTTTACCACTAGCACCACCTGGGAAGCCCATTTGGATATTTTATGTGCATATACAATTATTTGTGCGTAAAGTCTGAGAATTTGTACTCTTCTGTGGTAAAATCTGTGTCAATTTTATGTTCTCTCCATTACTGTTTTTTTTTAACTGAAGCAATTAAGTGTTGACCTAAATATTCTTCACTTGCAAATCCTTACCTTAATCAAAAATGAAAATGAATGTTCCTCTTCATACTCAACACTAATAAGCCACACTTTATACATGCTTTCAACTACTTTCCTCATCTTTATTCCTTATTCTTATTTTGATCTTTTAAATTTAGAACTATCTCTAAAAGTTGCATCATGTTGGGGTTCCTCTTTGCCTTTGTCAATTTTATTCCATATGCAGAATTGAATACATATATTTCTATCTAAAAAGAAATTATACACAGATAGTGCTCCTATCTCGCATTTTTTAAACTGTTACATTATTTTATTACCATATCTTTGTAATCCAAAATTGAAGTCATTATTAAGTTATAAATACTGTATTATATTTCCTTTTAGAATTTTAGTTTTGATTTTTCCTTCGACTGTCTTTTGTATAGGTTTTTTTAATATTTAATTTCATAAAGTGCTGAAGCAACAAAGGACCCCCTGAGACTTGAAGTTTCAGCAGCAGCAGGGAGACCACATTGCTCCTCAATATTTTCTGACACCGTCTCTCCTCACTCTTCCTCCTGCTCATTTCTCTCGCCCCCCTGGCTTCTTTTTTAGACTGGACATCTTAGACAAGCACCCTCCTCGGCCTTCACTTTGATTTCCCCTTGCCAGGCACACACTTGCCAGGTATGCTCATTCATTGTCTTTTTCTTCCTTGCTGTCTCTGTTCAAATATCGCCTTTTTTTCAGGTCTTGCTTAAACATGCATTAAAAAGTAACACTCCCCTTTCACTCTCTCCCTTATACATGCTTTTGTTTTCTTTGTAACACTTCTCACCACCTGGCAAGCTATATGATTTTCATTTGCTTACATATGGCCTCCATAACCGGCTTTTGAGAGTTTCTGTTTTGTGACACCCTACACTCCCTCCATAGGCATTACCTGGGACATTGTCCCAAATCAATTTATATTTTTCAAATGCATGAAAGAATTTCTCATTAAAACTGCAAATGCATGACATTTTTGAAAAAAAGAAAAGTACAAGTTTGCTTCTTAGAGATGACACAGAGTTTCTCTAAAATGGACCAAACCAATGAACAAATGTTGAAATTAATTTCCTAATGGGAAACTTGAAATGGAAGCACTTGCAATGTGACTAATTCCATGTGTGTGAAAGTTAGTCATGCTATTTTCCCCTTTTCTGTTAGTCATCTCCACCACATGTCACTAGGAAATCAAACAAAAGTTTCAGAATTTCTTCTCCTGGGATTTTCAGAAGATCCAGAACTGCAGCCCCTCATATTTTGGCTTTTCCTCTCTGTGTACCTGATCACAGTCTTTGGAAACCTGCTCATCATCCTGGCCACCATCTCTGACTCCCACCTCCACATCCCCATGTACTTCTTCCTCTCCAACTTATCCTTTGTAGATATCGGTTTCACCTCCACCACCATCCCAAAGATGCTATGGAACATCCACACCCAGAGTCAAGTTATAACCTATGAAGCCTGCATCTTCCAGATGCATTTTTTCACACTCTTTATAGGATTGGACATCTTCCTCCTGACCGTGATGGCCTATGACCGCTTCGTGGCCATCTGTCACCCCCTGCTCTACACGGTCATCATGAACCCCCGGCTCTGTGCACTGCTGGTGCTGATGTCCTGGATCGTCAGTCTCCTGCATTCCTTGTTAGAGAGTTTAATGGTGCTGCAGCTGTCTTTTTGTACAGTCTTGGAAATCCCTCACTTTTTCTGTGAACTCAATCAAATGATCCAACTTGCCAATTCTGACACTTTTCTCAATAACATGGTGATGTATTTTGTAGCTGTGTTCCTGGCTGGTGGTTCCCTCTTTGGTATCATATATTCATATTCTAAGATAGTGTTCTGCATACGTGAAATCTCATCTCAGGGGAAGTATAAAGCATTTTCCACCTGTGCATCTCACATCTCAGTTGTCTCCTTATTTTATTGTACAGGTTTAGGAGTGTACCTTAGCTCTGCTGCTACCCACAGCTCACACTCAAGTGTAACAGCCTCAGTGATGTACACTGTGGTCACACCTATGCTGAACCCCTTCATCTACAGTCTGAGAAATAAAGACTTAAAGAGGGGTCTGAAAATGCTCTTTGGAAAGGAAAATGTAAAAATGTCTATTGTCCTAGGGCTTGAGAAGTGCCTGTGATAGTAGAGCTCAAAACCTGAGCCAAATATTGCCAGGCTTTGATCAAATTGTGAAAGTAGAACATGCCTCATCTGTTTTTCTTGGAGTTTATATATCAACTTCTCTATACAATTTATTTAACTCACTTTTAATATTTATGGTATCTCTGATATCCAAGAGTTTTTCTCTTTTCTTATTTTTGCATTCAATTGCATTCCCAACCTTGGAGGTGAAATATTTGAATGTCTAGTCAAGGCTATGGTTTTTCCAGTGGTCATGTATGGATGTGAGAGTTGGACTGTGAAGATGGCTGAGTGCCGAAGAATTGATGCTTTTGAACTATGGTGTTGGAGAAGACTCTTGAGAGTCCCTTGGACTTCAAGGAGATCCAACCAGTCCATTCTGAAGGAAATCAACCCTGGGATTTCTTTGGAAGGAATGATGCTAAAGCTGAAACTCCAGTACTTTGGCTACCTCATGTGAAGAGTTGACTCATTGGAAAAGACTCTGATGCTAGGAGGGATTGGGGGCAGGAGGAGAAGGGGACGACAGAGGATGAGATGGCTGGATGGCATCACTGACTCGATGGACGTGAGTCTGAGTGAACTCCGGGAGTTGGTGATGGACAGGGAGGCCTGCTGTGCTGCGATTCATGGGGTCACAAAGAGTCAGAAAGGACTGAGCGACTGAACTGAACTGACCTATAATATTATGTTAGCTTTAGGTGTACTACATAGTGATTTGATGTTTGCATACATTATGAATGGAGGGATTGTATTCTTTTATGGAATTAGTCACTTGGCTTAATTATTTGTTTCCCAAATACAGATTTCACGAAAATCATTTTAAGTGATAAAATATGAAGGCTTCAAATTATACATTTGAGAAATGAAATAGCAAAAGGACTCTAAATACTATGCAAATCTGCAAGGTTCAGATTTAATACTTTCACAAAATAACCACTGTTTGTAGACCTGGACACTTCCTCCTCACATAGGTTTCACTTAGTGATTTTGTCACCTGCTTTGGTGGCATCAGCTGTCCTTTCAGAAAGGAGCACAAGTAGTCCGTAAGAGGGCAGAGAAATGTGTTTAAAAAAATGTGAACTATTCCAGGGAACGTGAAAAAGAGTGAAGGTGAGCCCTTTCCAACATGAGGAGAAAGAGCTACTTTCTGAGAAGGGGAGATTGAACCATTGACCAGAATTTCTTCCCTGGTGAGAACTTGAGTGCTCTCAGGTCACTCGCCTTAAACTCCATCTCCTGGAGTGGGCTGAGCTGGTTGCCAGAGCATGTCCCACAGCGCCCCTACGCTAACATGCCACTACAAAGGCCCAACTCAGAGAACATTTCTTCCAACGAAGGAAACACTTTCTCTTAAGATATTTGAACTATTTGTTCATGAATAGCATTCAAGCTCAAATATGCCATCCTCACAGTGACTGTGGGAGGGGCTTTACGTGCTACTTTTCTATGTTACAGCCAGGGTTTGCTATAACATAGACACAGGCCTCACACCCTGTCAGCCTGAGAACTTTAATTTATGCTTGCAAACTTTGTCAAACTGTACAGTTTATCCTCTGACATCTTCCTGCTTTACAGGTTTGCTCCATTCCCAGGTCTGGATTTGGCAGAGGCAAAAATCAGACTTGATATCCCTTGAGTCCTAAATCATACCCTGTTGGGGGATTTAGTATCAGACTGTTCCAGGAAACTTCACATGTTAGTGGACATGCCACATTACCCCAGGGAGATGCCATACATTCTGAAGAGCAATGAATGGTTCCATATGGCCTTGATTTCTTTAAAGTACCACATCAATGTTTTAAACTAATTTGTATTTAAGATATCAATCCTAGTCATTTAAAATAGATTTCATACCAAGGGCACATGGTCACATGCTCACTTCACAAGTTTTCCCAAGATGAAAAATGGAGTATATGAACCACTTTCAGAAGTACTTTCAGATCTACTCAGTTGTTTTTTATAGACTCTTTTTCCTTGTTTATAGTTTAAAACTTCTCTTTTATTTCTTGAAATACATTAAGCACACTTATTTTCTGCATCTGCTTATTCCAATATGCCAAATCTTCATGTGTTTGACCCAACATTTTCTTTCCATCTGCTCTTACTTATGGAGGCTTGCTTTCTTGTGTGTTCTGTGTTTTCTGATTGTGAACTTTTGCTCCTGAAACTTTATCTGCATTGTTTGGGGGCCTAGGCTCAAGATATTACTTCAGAGAGGCATTGTGTTTGCTTCTGCCAGTTGTTTGGAGGGGAGGACTCCAAACTTGAACTCTAGGTGAGTGATCACACCATCATGATTATCTTGGTCATGAAGATCTTTTTTGTACAGTTCTTCTGTGTTTTCTTGCCACCTCTTCTTAATAGCTTCTGCTTCTGTTAGGTCCATACCATTTCTGTCCTTTATCGAGCCCATCTTTGCATGAAATGTTCCCTTGGTATCTCTAGTTTTCTTGAAGAGATCTCTAGTCTTTCCTATTCTGTTGTTTTCCTCTATTTCTTTGCATTGATTGCTGAGGAAGGCTTTCTTATCTCTTCCTGCTATTCTTTGGAACTCTGCATTCAGATGCTTCTATCTTTCCATTTCTCCTTTTCGCTTCTCTTCTTTTCACAGCTATTTGTAAGGCCTCCCTAGAGAGCCATTTTGCTTTTTTTCATTTCTTTTCCATGGGGAAGGTCTTGATCCCTGTCTCCTGTACAATGTCATGAACCTCCGTCTATAAGTTCATCAGGCACTCTATCAGATCTAGTCCCTTAAATCTATTCTCACTTCCACTGTATAGTCATAAGGAATTTGATTTAGGGCATACCTGAATGGTCTAGTGGTTTTCCCTACTTTCTTCAATTTAAGTCTGAATTTGGCAATCATTTCTATTCCATGGAGATTGTCTTGATCCCTGTCTCCTATACAGTGTAACGAACCGCCATCCATAGTTCATCAGACACTCTATCAGATCTAGCCCCTTAAATCTATTTCTCATTTCCACTGTATAATCATAAGGGATTTCATTTAGGTCATACCTGAATGGTCTAGTGGTTTTCCCCACTTTCTTCAATTTCAGTCTGAATTTGGCAATAAGGAGTTTATGATCTGAGCCACAGTCAGCTTCCAGTCTTATTTTTGCTGACTGTATAGAGCTTTTCCATCTTTGGCTGCAAAGAATATAATCAATCTAATTTTGGTGTTGATCATCTGGTGATGTCCATGTGTAGAGTTTCTTCTTGTGTTGGATGAGGGTGTTTGCTATGACCAGTGCGTTCTCTTGGCAAAACTCTATTAGCCTTTGCCCTGCTTCATTCCGTATTCCAAGGCCAAATTTGCCTGTTACCCCAGGTGTTTCTTGACTTCCTACTTTTGCATTCCAGTCCCCTATAATGAAAAGGACATCTTTTTTGGGTGTTAGTTCTAAATGTCTTATAGGTCTTCATAGAACCGTTCAACTTCAGCTTTTTCAGTGTTACTGGCTGGGGCATAGATTTGGATTACTGTGATATTGAATGGTTTGCCTTGGAAACAAACAGAGATCATTCTGTCGTCTTTGAGATTGCATCCAAGTACTGAATTTCAGACTCTTTTGTTGACAATGATGGCTACTCCATTTTTTCTGAGGGATTCCTGCCTGCAGTAGTAGATATAATGGTCATCTGAGTTAAATTCACCCATTCCAGTCCATTTTAGTTCGCTGATTCATAGAATGTCGACGTTCACCCTTGCCATCTCCTGTTGAACTACTTCCAATTTGCCTTGATTCATGGACCTGACATTCCAGGTTCCTATGCAATATTGCTCTTTATAGCATCGGACCTTGCTTCAATCACCAGTCACATCCACAACTGGGTATTGTTTTTGCTTTGGCTCCATTCCTTCATTCTTTCTGGAGTCATTTCTCCACTGATCTCCAGTAGCATATTGGGCACCTACTGATCTGGGGAGTTCCTCTTTCAGTATCCTATTATTTTGCCTTTTCATACAGTTCATGGGATTCTCAAGGCAAGAATACTGAAGTGGTTTGCCATTTCCTTCTCCAGTGGACCACATTCTGTCAGACTTCTCCACCATGACCTGCCCATCTTGGGTGGCCCCACACGGCATGGTTTAGTTTCTAAAGTTAGACAAGGATGTGGAGTGGGTAGCCTATCCCTTCTCCAGCCGATATTCCAACCCAGGAATTGAACCAAGGTCTCCTGCATTACAGGTGGATTCTTTACCAACTGAGCTATGAAGGACTTCCCCTAATCCTATTTCCTCAACATTCCCTCATTTGAAATTTATCATTTGCTGCCTGAGGTTAAGGTTCTTTATAATTTTCCCCCCCATTTTAAAATTGTTAACTCCTTAAGGGTAGGTGCAACATTTTACTCTGGATGGTATTTCCTGCAAGCACTTAATATGTACTTTAGAAAAGATTGTTGAAATAACACATGCTGGAGAAGGTGTGGAAAAAAGTGAATTCTCTTACACTGTTGGTCAGAATATAAGTTAGTGCTACCACTACAGAGAACAGTATGGAGGTTCCTTAAAAGCTAAAAACAGAGTTCCCATATGATCCAGTATTCTCACTCCTGGGCATATATCTGGACAAAACTATAATTGAAAAAGATACATGAACCACTATGTTCATAGCAGCACTATTCACAACAGTCAAGACATGGAAAGAACCTAAATGTCCATTGACAGATAAATGGATAAAGAAGATGGGGTACATATATAAAATGGAACATTACTCAGCCATAAAAAAGAAGGAAATAATGCCATTTGCAGTAACATGGATGGACCTAGAGGTTATCATAGTAAGTGAAGTAAGAAAAACAAATACCGTATGATATCATGTGGAATCTAAAATATAGCACAAATGAACTTATCTATGAAACATAAACAGACTCATAGACATAGAAAACAGACTTATGGTGGCCAAGTGTGTGGGGGGATGGAGTAGGAATTTGGGATTGCTGCTGCTGCTGCTAAGTTGCTTCAGTCATATCTGACTCTGTGGGATCCCAAAGACGGCAGCCCACAAGGCTCTGCCGTCCCTGAGATTCTCCAGGCAAGAACACTGAGTGGGTTGCCATTTCCTTCTCCAATGCATGAAAGTGAAAAGTGAAAGGGAAGTCATTGAGTTGTGTCCAACTCTCAGCGACCCCATGGACTGCAGTCCATCAGGCTCGTCAATCCATGGGATTTTCCAGGCAAGAGTACTGGAGTGGGGTGCCATTGCCTTCTCCGAATTTGGGATTAGCAGATTCAAACTATTATATTAATATATATGATGGAGAAACTACACCCTACTATATAGCACAGAGAACTCTGGCCTATGATTGGTCTGTGATTGAAAGTGAGCAGGCACAGGGGCCTTTCTGTCTCCCATTTCTTGTAGGCAAGACCCCAGCCTCCACGATCTTCCCTGAGTTGCAAAGGGCAGATTTGAACAGTTGCTAATCAAGTTATTGTTGTTGTTTAATCCCTAAATTGTAACTGACTCTTTTGCTAACCCATGGACTGTAGCCTGCCAGGCTCCTCTGTGCATGGGATTTCCCAGGCAAGAATACTTGAGTGGGTTGCCATTTACTTCTCAGGGCATCTTCCTGACCCAGAGATTGATTCCATGTCTCCTCATTGGTGGGTGGATTCTTTACCACTTAGCTATCTGGAAGCCCAACATCAACTGTACTTCAGTTTTTAAAGAGAGAAATGATTATTGAATGGAGTCAAAGCTGAATAACCCTTCTTTCCCCACAAGACCTTATTCATATTTATTCTCCAAATAACATCCAAACAGAATTGATTAAAAAGCAGAAAACTGAAATTTGAAGAATGAAAACTCCCAGAGAGGGTTTCAGGGTGGGAGTGGAACAGAAGGAAATCTGGTGGTGATTCTGCTTGTCATTCTCCTGTCTGCTTAGTCTCTCACATCTCAAGGCTATGGTGACAGCCTGGAATGAATTGAATTCTGAAGAGCAACTGCAGATCTGCAGGCCTGGGATGAAGTACCATGTCTCTTTAACTCTTTCTTTGGAGAGAATTCTAAAAAGGTGGGAAAAGAGAGAAAAAGGAAATTTAGTCCACAGAGAAATTAACTGCAATGCCAAGAGCACACACAGTTTTAAAATTCAATGCTTTCTTTCTCTGAAGATATCCAGGTCTGTTTGTCGCTACTGTTTTTCATCATATAAATTACTTTGCTTGAAGGACAAGTGGGAGTAAATATAGCAACAGTATCTCTGATGTAACATTTACTGACCTGGCTTTGACACGTCCTTGACATTGTCCTTTAGAGAAGAAAGAGAAAAAGAGAAACTGTCTCTGCCACTGTGTGTAAGAGAAACTCCCATTCTCAGCCATCATCAGAGTATGGGAGACTGATAAATATGAAGAATAAAAATGAAAAAGTGAAAGATGCTGGTAATTTGTCAGCTTTCCTGTGTTTGACCATCCCTGGCAGGTGGGCCAGCGCCAGAGACAGTCAATCAGCAGTATTTACCAAGGTGGGGGTAGCCAGATGTTCATGCTGGAAACCAGGCACAGTTCAAGTTCCCATTCTGAACCTGCATTTTAAAAACATCCTGCCTAAAAAGTTTTGTAGGTTACCGAGTCCCGTTTTCCCCTTACTCTTTCCAGTCTCTCTCTTTTTTTTTTTCCTTAAAGCAGTGACTTAAGGATATCAATGATGAAACTTTACTTTTTATAGAGCTGGAATACACATCTAAAAGAGAACTGTGGGACTTCTCTGATGGCTCAGTGGTAAAGAATCCTCCTCCCAATGCAGGAGACTTGGGTTCGATCCCTCTGAGAAGATTCTGCACGCCTCAGACCAACTAAGCCCAATAGCCACACCTATTGAGCCTGTGCCCTAGAGCCTAGGAGCCGCAATTACTGAAGCCTGAGCACTCTAGTACTCATGTTTCACAACAGGAGAAGCCACTACAATGAGAAGCCGGAGCAGTGCAACTAGAGATTAGCTCCTGATTGCCGCCACTAGAGAAAAGCCTGTGCGGGAATGAAGACCTAGAATAGCACCCCCACTCCAAAAACAATTAAATAATTGTGGCTCTCTCTGAGGAGAGGACTGGATAAGTGGCTGAGTGAGTTCAGGGTTGGGGGTGGGGAGGAGGGCAGAGGGGAGAACAGCCCAGAAGTCTTTTCTCTATGCTTTCTGATTACTTTACAATGAGAATATTCAGTGAATTACATTTTCTGGTTTTTTGTTCAGGCCGCAAAGCCTGTGGGATCTTAGTTCTCCCAGCTGGGATCAAAGGGTCCCCGGCCTTGTTCTCAAACATTGAACCGTCAGATAAGTTCCCCATGTGTAATTTTTTTAAGTAGGGAAAAGGACAGAAAGGATGGATTGGGAAACAGTTCACCTGTGATTTATACATGAAACTTCATTTGGACATATTATGAACTCTCAGTTTACCCCAATAAAATATGCTTGGTAGATTAACTGTGATTATCTTACTTCCAATGTCTAGCATATAGTTTCAACTCCTTTTGTTTTTTAATTTTGCACCTATGTAAATTTTAAATTATGTACCACATGAAAATATATTATTTATAATAAATACATACATATACGTGCTTCTGTCTACCCATTTATGTTTATTAATTACTTTCTTTTTAAAACATATATTTATTTATTTGGTTGCATTGGGTCTTATTACAGCATGTATGGTCTCTTGTGGTGCACGGGCTTAGGACTCTTCCTCAAGACATGTGGGATCTTGGCAACCAGGGATCGAATCCATGTCCTCAGCATTGGAAGGCAGAATTTTTAACACCTGAACTGTTACTGACTCCAAACTCCCTCTGCTCACTGCAGGAATGGCCAATGAATGGGAGAGGAGGTGTTGAGGCAAGGTATTTGACTTTATTCAGAAAGCTGGTTGACCAAGAAAATGGAAGACTAACTCTCAAAAGAACCGTCTTATCTGGACCTGGATGTCAGGTTCTTTTATAGATCGGAGATGGAGGGGTGGGCATTAATCTTGGAAATATCTCCTAGAATGGCAAGCCTCAGGCAGGGAATGTGTTAATTTCTTCACTCTTGCCATCTAAAGGGATGACGGGGTTCTGAACAAAGGCACTTTAGTTTACCAGTCAGGCAGAAGGGCAAGATTCTCTGAGACCATTATGTATGATTATAATAACAAAAGCAACAAAAAGCAAGTCAAAGAAACAATTCCAACACGAAGTCAGAATTGGCTGTTCTAGGAGTTAATGTATACATTATATGTAAACAAAATAGCTCATGCAGTGCCTGGCATAGGCTATTTGCTCTATAAAATATAAAAATTGGGATCCTTTCTTTCTTCCCCCTTGCTCGTGGAAAAGGACATGGTTGAAACAAAAGAACTTCACTTTGTAAGCTTCTGGCCTAGGAAAGTCAGAGGTAGGGAGGGTTTGACGTTATTTCACCAATCCCTCTCATCTTAAGACAAAATTGCTGAGGGCCAGGGAGAGCTGCTGTTTAATAAAGCTTACAAATCCTCTGAGTGGCAACGGCAGGTGTCTTTTTCTTCCTTTTTTTTTTTTTTTGGCTGCACCTAGCAGTTTGCAGGATCTCAGTTTGCCAGCCAGAGATTGAACCTGGGCCACAGCAATGAAAACCGGAAATCCTAACCACTAGACAACCAAGGAACTCCCCCAGGTGTCTCTTTTATTTCTTTATCTTTTCCCTGTCAAGTGTCTTAATGTAGTCTTTTAAACTTCCATGTGTACCTCTGGCTCATTTCTAAACTTCATGACTGAGCGACTTTCACTTCACTAATTTTGGGATTGTCTTCTCTCTTTCCTCATCTTAGTATGGCTAAGTTTAAAACTATGATCTTACACTTTTATGTGCTATAGGAAGACAACTTCACAAAAGCTAGAAATACAATAAAAGCTTTAAAAATTAATTCAAGTGACTAGGCTCAAGGCATCCTGGCTTCTCCCATAGCATAGTACGTATACACAGTGAACAGCAGGTAGGGCTTATTATTATTGTCATCATCCTCATCATCCTCATCAGTTTGGCTTTCCTATAAGTGTGAATAGGTTTTCAATGATATGTTTCAAAGGTCTAAGCAGCTTCTCTTGTCCTGAGTGAGAGACCGAGCCAGCATCCAGGTGGCTTCTAAGAACAATACCTACCCGACAACTCCGGTGGCTTTGCGTTACTGAGCCCAGTGAAAATGTTGGGAAGGTCTAGCAGAGGGAGCTCCCAGCCCCCAGCGTGATGCCTGGGGCAAGCTCCTGGAAAAGTTTACCTAATTTCCACCTAGAAAAACAGAGCTCTCCTCTGGAATTCAAACACAATTTAGAGAGGACAGAGAAATTCACAGCCTGGGGCCCAAGTCTGCCTGGTGCCAAAACAACCACAAAATTCTGCTTCACAGCTTGTGAAGCACTATGAAAGGCAGGGGGCCTGAGTCACAGGCAAGCTTTACAAAGTTCACCAAGTCTCATTTTACCAATTTAAAACAAAACTGGAAATAAGGTAAAGATGAAGGGAAAGACACTAATAGGATTTGAGAGCCCAGTTGTCATAGACAGCAGGTATATTGACATTTCTTATCTCAGTTTCACAACCTCCCTGGAAAGAAGATTCATCGCCCCCCCCCCTCGCCCCCGCACCTTTTTTTTAAACTGAAGCTCATAGGCCAAGCAGCATGCCCAGGTTTACAGAGCAACCAAGTGGCAGAACCAAAAAGAGAGTCTAGGCCGTTTGACCTCTAACCTTGTGAGTGCACCTTCCTCAGCCCCATATGAAGCAACCAAATTCCAGAGTGTTTTATGAGCACCCTGCTGAAGGTCATGCAGCTGGCATCTGCCTGTAATTCAGCTGTCAGGCTTCAGGTGGTTAGTCTGTGTTTAGCAAGATGTCTTGTTTGCTGATGGGAAACAAAGATGCGGTGAAAGAAAAGGAGACCAATACATAAGGTGACTTGTTTAGATTAGTTAATTTGGGTTGGAGGTGTGGTTTGCAGGCAGAGGGTCCTAAGCTAAAACATCACATTATGAATTTACAGATCAAATGAAGAAGTAGGAATGAAATGAAGTAAATCCAGGAGCCCACGCTGACCAGAAAACAAAGCCAAATTTCTCTTCTCAGCCTTAATCAAGTCTTTTTTTTTAAATTGGCGTATAATTGCTTTACAACGTTGTGTTACATTCTGCTGTACAACAGCATGAATCAGCTGTATGTATATACATATCACCTCCCTCTTGAGCCTTCCTCTCACCCCTCCCTTAACCAAGTCTTTAAAACAACTTATATTTTTGAATGAAATGATATATTTCCATAATTTAAAAAATCAAGAGATTCAAAATATGAAAAGGTAACATGAAAAGTCACTTTTCCTCCCTCCTCTGAGCCCTTCACCTGCCCGCGCCCCTCCCCCTTTCTCCACAGCTAGCCTGGCCACCACAGAGTATTCAGAGAGCTTGACTCAACCTAAACACAGAGGATTCTAGGTGTTAGAAGAGAATGCTCTTTACAGGGTACCAACTGCAGAAAAATGTACAACCTAAAATTTTTGAGTTGTTTGCTTCAAAGATCTTATTAGATCTCTGGAACATGGAACAACAAACTGGTTCCAAATAGGAAAAGGAGTACATCAAGGCTGTATACTGTCACCCTGCTTATTTAACTTCTATGCAGAGTACATCATGAGAAATGCTGGGCTGGAGAAAGCACCAGCTGGAACCAAGATTCCTGGGAGAAATATCAATAACCTCAGATATGCAGATGACACCACCCTGATGGCAGAAAGTGAAGAAGAAATAAAGAGTCTCTTGATGAGAGTGAAAGAGGAAAGTGAAAGTTGACTTAAAGCTCAACATTCTCAAAACTAAGATCATGGCATCCGGTCCCATCACTTCATGGCAAATCGATGGGAAAACAGTGGAAACAGTGGTTGACTTTATTTTTCTAGGCTCCAGAATCACTGCAGATGGTGAATACAGCCATGAAATTAAAAGACGCTTACTCCTTGGAAGGAAAGTTATGACCAACCTAGACAGCATATTAATAAGCAGAGATATTACTTTGCCAACAAAGGTCCATCTAGTCAAGGCTATAGTTTTTCCAATAGTCATGTTTGGTTGTGAGAGTTGGACTATAAAGAAAGCTGAGTGCCAAAGAATTGATGTTTTTGAACTGTGGTGTTGGAGAAGACTTCATGGGAAATGCCAGGCTGGATAAAGCACAACCTGGAATCAAGATTGCCAGGAGAAATATCAATAACCTCAGATATGCAGATGCCACCACCCTGATGGCAGAAAGTGAAGAAGAAATAAAGAGTCTCTTGATGAGAGTGAAAGAGGAAAGTGAAAGTTGACTTAAAGCTCAACATTCTCAAAACTAAGATCATGGCATCCGGTCCCATCACTTCATGGCAAATCGATGGGAAAACAGTGGAAACAGTGGTTGACTTTATTTTTCTAGGCTCCAGAATCACTGCAGATGGTGAATACAGCCATGAAATTAAAAGACGCTTACTCCTTGGAAGGAAAGTTATGACCAACCTAGACAGCATATTAATAAGCAGAGATATTACTTTGCCAACAAAGGTCCATCTAGTCAAGGCTATAGTTTTTCCAATAGTCATGTTTGGTTGTGAGAGTTGGACTATAAAGAAAGCTGAGTGCCAAAGAATTGATGTTTTTGAACTGTGGTGTTGGAGAAGACTCTTGAGAGTCCCTTGGACTGCAAGGAGATCCAACCAGTCCATCCTAAAGGCGATCAGTCCTGGGTGTTCATTGGAGGGACTGATGTTGAAACTGAAACTCCGATACTTTGGCCACCTGATGTGAAGAGCTGGCTCATTTGAAAAGACCCTGATGCTGGGAAAGATTGAAGACAGGCGGAGAAGGGGACGACAGAGGATGAGATGGTTGGATGGCATCACCGATTCAATGGACATGGGTTTGGGTGGACTCTGGGAGTTGGTGATGGACAAGGAGGCCTGGCATGGTGTGGTTCATGGGATCACAAAGAGTCAGACATGACTGAGCAACTGAACTGAACTGAACTGAGTACTACAGCCTGAGAGACAATTTCTCAGAAAACTGAGCAACTGTTCCAAAGAGGTCAAGGGAGAGCCGGGGTATATGAGATTTTTATTGTTTTTTGTTTTGTTTTGTTTTAAGTTTATTTTTGGCTGTGTTGGGTCTTCATTGCCGTGCAGGCGTCATTCTAGTTGCAGCAAGCAGGGGAGCTACTTATACTTTCAGAGCTCAGGCTTCTCATCAAGGTGGCTTCTCTTGCTGTGGAGCAAGGGCTCCAGGGCACATGGGCTTCAGCAGTTGTGGCTCTTGGGTTCTAGAGCCCAGGCTCAAGAGTTGTGACACATCGGCTTAGTTGTGTATTCTCCTGTATTTGCAGGCATATTCTTTACCACTGAACTACCAGGGAAGCCCCTGTTTTTCTCTTTTGTTTTAATATTTATTTGGCTGCACCAGATCTTAGTTGTAGAATATGGGATCTTAGATCTTCACTGCAGCATGTGGAATCTTTAGTTGTGGCATGTGGGATCTAGTTCCCTGACCAGATATCGAACCCCAGCACCCTGCCCTAAGAGTATAGAGTCTTAGTCACTGGACCACCCATGAAGTCCCAGGGCATATGAGTTTTTTGCTGGAAACATGTAGTCAAACATCAAAAGATTACTGCTAATCACAAAGAACAGATATTACAAATTGATTATTTTAGCACTCTTCTATTTTGGAAAGATGTGAGGATCTGGGTTCATTGAAAGTACTCCTTAGATGCATCTTAACTAAGGCCAATATCCAAGGCACAGAATGCTCCCTGTTTTTCTTGATCCTGAATTCCCCTCAGGGCACATCTTCACTGCAGTGGCTGGAACTGGGATGGCTGGAAACACTTTCTGTTCAAAATGATCTGATTTGAGGAGTGGGTTAAGGCCCAATGCTTTGTCCAAAATATATCTCCACTGGCCTGGAACCACATTCCCCTTTAACCTAGCCGGAAATTCCCCAAGTGAGGGTAATCCTTATGTTAAGCAAGATGAGGACATTACTTCTATAACTACACAAGAATAAGGTAACTCTCAAACTATATAATTTTGCCTAAGTCATTCCTGTTTATCAAGCTAATTCATATTCTCTGGTTATTTTGTTCTCTCTATTTTCTTCTTCAAAAGACCCTGACCAAGAGGACTTCCCTGGCGGTCCAGAGGTTAAGACTCTGTGCTTCCAAAGCAGGGGTATGGGTTTGATCCCTAGTAGGGGGACCTAAGGTCCCGCATGCTGCATGGCATGGTCAAAGACAAAACAGAAAGACCCTCAACGAGGCAAATATGAGTTTAGGATTTTAAATATAATAAATTTCCTCACATTTTCCAAGAAGCCAGCTTGACAGAAACTAGATTTTGCTTATGGGTGAACCGATAGGGATTTATGATCAAGGCCTTCCTCTCCTTCCGAGTGCCTGGTTACTGACCTCACAAGAGCATAATTTATGAGGACCTTTTACCATCACTCCCTTTATACCAAATAAAACAACAAAAAGAAAAAGGTGAGGACATTGTCCCAGGCTGCTACTGATAGGAGAAATTGAAACCGCACACCCTGGCCAGGCACCACAGTACCATTTGCATGAGCTATTGTAGGACGGGAGATCGTGGTAAGGACACAGAACTAGCCAGCACCAACGAGAATTCGGGAAAAGCTCAAAAGGAGAGACTAGACACCAGTCAAAATGCCCTCCCAGAATCCTTCTCGCTGGAATCCATCTTGGCTGAGAGATGTGCACACCACCAGGAAGGACCCTGAGTCAGAATGACTGGCAAGATGCAACCCAGAAAGGAAACTAATCCCATCACCATAAAACCCAAGACTGTGACCCATGTGGCAGAGCAGTCCTCCTGGGTACCCCTTACCCTCCTACTCTCCCCACCCCCGGCACCCTTCCCAATATTGCTTCTTGCTTTGTCAGCATGCGAGTCTCCTCAGACAACTCATTTCTGAGTGTTAAACAAGAGCCCACTCTTGGGCCCGGAAGGGGCCCCCCTCCTGCAACACTATCAACCCTCCACTGTCAATCAGGTCTTCTTTAAGCTTATAATCAAAATAGCTAAGGAGGCAGGCCTTACACCTTTCTTGCTTTGTCAGCATGCGAGTCTCCTCAGACAACTCATTTCTGAGTGTTAAACAAGAGCCCACTCTTGGGCCCTGGAAGGGGCCCCCCTCCTGCAACACTATCAACCCTCCACTGTCAATCAGGTCTTCTTTAAGCTTATAATCAAAATAGCTAAGGAGGCAGGCCTTACACCTGTTCTGTCTGTGCCTTTCCAAATTGGAACAAAGCCTTTGCCTAACTTTGCTGCTCTTTAAAACCCACTCCAGTGTTCTTGCCTGGAGAATCCCAGGAACGGGGGAGCCTGGTGGGCTTCCGTCTATGGGGTCGCACAGAGTTGGACACGACTGAAGCAACTTAGCAGCAGCAGCAGCAGCTGCTCTTTAAAGAGTCTGTCCTGTTTTTACCACTCTTTGGCAAACTCCTCTAACAAATTATCTGCTTGGCAATTATATTCACCTCTTAACTTGCAATAATTTGGTTTTGACCTCTATGGAAAATGTAATTAGGAGCCATTATCTATTCCTGAATGAGTAGATTCAAATGCCCCTTCTCAGTCTTTACTGAATCCCAGAGTCTCCTGTTGAATTTCATTATTGCAAACAACACCCTAAAAGATGGTTTGTTTGTTTGTTTTTTAATTAAAATAGCTAATTGTAGGGAATTCCTTGGTGGTCCAGTGGTTAACTGCTGAGGGCCTTGGTTCAGTCCCTGTCCTGGGAACTAAGATCCCACAAGTCAAGGGACATGGCAAAAAAATATTATAGAAATAGCATAGATGCTTTAATATTGCATTGTAAGTATAAGGCAGAAAAAGTCACCCACAATGCCACTATACCCCAAAAGACAAGCATTTTTAAGAAGATATGTTTACAGGGCACACTAGTTCAGTACATTATAGTTCATCTTACAGACTGTTATGCAACATTTGAAAACAATCAAATAAATCCATAGGTATGAAAAAAAAATTCCATAATAATTAGTTGAAGTGAAAAATATTATCATGCAATACCATTTGTGTATTTTTATAGATGTGTAGATGAAATAAAACTATTTTTATTTTAAGCCAGGGCAAGAACTTTTCTTTTAGAACAAGAACAGTTTTAAACACAAAATTCTCTCCTACCGCCAGCTAATCTGGGGATACTTTAGATGCTCCCTGAAGCATCCCAGAGAGAGATTAAAACAATTAGGATTGTTTGGTATGTTGGGTTATATGGGAAGCATTGCCTAGTGGAGTGGAGATAAACCTCAGGTTGCACTGTATGGATAAAATGTCATTAATATAAATATTCTTATAAATTATATAACATTTCTAAAATTGGATATGTTCTGGCATAATGCTACCAGTCATAATTCTAATTATGATCTTAAAATGTTGTACATCATAGCAATAACTAAATTTCTTTGTCAATTGCACTGTAATCAGATCTCTAGCTATACCTTTAAAGTCTTTTGTCATTCTAAGACATTACTCTGATGTCTTTGCCAAAATGCCTCATCTACAACAAGATTCATAGAATTTTTTAAAAGACTTATTTTAAAAAATATTTATTTATTTTTGGCTATATCAGGTCTTAGTTGTGGCTAACAGGTTCTTTTCAGCATGTGGACTTCTCTCTAGGCATGTGAGCTTAGTTGCCCTGTAGTGAGAATCTTAGTTCCCTGACCAGGGATAAAATCCACATCCTCTGCATCAGAAGGTGGATTCTTAACCACTGTCCACCAGAGAAGCCCCTTAATTGAATTATTAAAAGGATATTATACATTTATTTCTGAAGTTTATCACAGTAATCTATTTTTGGATACAGATCAGATGCCTCATGACCTGCAACCAGATTATTCACATTGCAAAAGAAATCAGATAAAGGACTGTCCACAGCCTTGTTGGAAGGGGCCATACAGGCATTCTCTCTTAAATGGACTGAAACTCCTGTTTCTGACACCCTCTTATACTGAGACTAGCAGTACAAGACCAGGATAAGAAGACAACATCTGAAGTAGACAGCTTCCAAGATGCCGAACTAGACCTGTGTAATAATTACTTTGAGACTTGATCACACTTTTAGTTGTGAACTAAACATTACTTTCTTGAGCTCAGGCTTATGCAAGTGTCAAAAATCAACCCAGTTGCTAGATTTATGGTTGATTACCTATGTCCAGTATTCCTGGGTTACCTTGGTGGGTCTCTCCTCTCCAAGGTTCTAATTGAAAGGCCCTTATCGATTTTAGCTTCAGTTCAGTTCAGTTGCTCAGTTGTGTCCGACTCTTTGCAACCCCATGAATTGCATTTTAGCTTAGAAGAAAGGAATTCTAGTACAATGCAAGTGACTGATGATATCACTCTTAAGAAGTGGGACACTCTTACATTAAACTCTTATGTTTAATCTATCTATAAATATTCCTTTTTACTAGATGTTAAATATATTGAGTTGAGTAGCTCCTAACAGGATCCAATAAATTTATGGAACAAATTTATGGCCTTAGCTGTTCCCAGTTTGGTTAGCAAGATGAACAATTGGTTTTCCTTAGGCTCAAGGTCACCTATGGGTAGCCTTGAAAATAGTCCCTGCCAACCTGTCTTTAATTTGGCCTGCTAGGTTCAATTGGGCTACTCAGTGGTGCTAGTGGT
Organism: Madoqua kirkii; assembly: GCA_006408675.1. Taxonomy (NCBI): domain Eukaryota; kingdom Metazoa; phylum Chordata; class Mammalia; order Artiodactyla; family Bovidae; genus Madoqua; species Madoqua kirkii. The sequence continues at coordinate 22,560 of SJYC01116944.1, read as the reverse complement.
AGAGAAACTGCCTACCAATACAGGAGACGTGAAAGATGGGTTCGATCTCTGGATTGGGAAGATCCCCTGGAGGATCTTGCCTGGAGAATCCCATAGACAGTGAGCCTGATGGGCTACAGTCCATAGGACTGCAGAGTCAAACATGACTGAAGCAACTTAACATACACACCGGTTCAATTAGTGTTCCGGTGGTATGATTATTTGGTTATGATATTTGTTCCTTCACTTGGAATAGAATATGTCATTATAAAGAGGCATCAACAAAATTCACCCAGTAAGATTTAAATGGTGCAGTCACCATCTGCAGTGATTTTGGAGCCTCTCAAAATAAAGTCTGACACTGTTTCCACTGTTTCCCCATCTATTTTTCATGAAGTAATGGGACCAGATGCCATGATCTTCGTTTTCGGAATGCTGAGCTTTAAGCCAACTTTTTCACTTCCCACTTTCACTTTCATCAAGGGGCTTTTTAGGTCCTCTTCACTTTCTGCCATAAGGGTGGTGTCATCTGCATATCTGAGGTTATTGATATTTCTCCCGGCAATCTTGATTCCAGCTTGTGCTTCTTCCAGCCAGCATTTCTCCTGATGGACTCTGCATAGAAGTTAAATAAGCAGGGTGACAATATACAGCCTTGACGTACTCCTTTTCCTATTTGGAACCAGTCTGTTGTTCCATGTCCAATTCTAACTGTTGCTTCCTGATCTGCATAAAGGTTTCTCAAAAGGCAGGTCAGGTGGTCTGGGATTCCCATCTCTTTCAGAATTTTCCATAGTTTCTTGTGATCCACACAGTCAAAGGCGTTGGCATAGTCAATAAAGCAGAAATAGATTTTTTTTGGAACTCTCTTGCTTTTTTGATAATCCAGTGGATGTTGGCAATTTGGCATCTGGTCCCATCACTTCATGGGAAATAGATGGGGAAACAGTGGAAACAGTGTCAGACTTTATTTTGGGGGGCTCCAGAATCACTGCAGATGGTGTTTGCAGCCATGAAATTAAAAGACGCTTACTCCTTGGAGGAAAAGTTATGACCAACCTAGATAGCATATTCAAAAGCAGAGACATTACTTTGCCGACTAAGGTCCGTCTAGTCAAGGCTATGGTTTTTCCAGTGGTCATATATGGATGTGAGAGTTGGACTGTGAAGAAAGCTGAGCACCGAAGAATTGATGCTTTTGAACTGTGGTGTTGGAGAAGACTCTTGAGAGTCCCTTGGACCGCAAGGAGATCCAACCAGTCCATTCTTAAGATCAGCCCTGGGATTTCTTTGGAGGGAATGATGCTGAAGCTGAAACTCCAGTACTTTGGCCACCTGATGTGAAGAGTTGACTCATTGGAAAAGACTCTGATGCTGGGAGGGGTTGGGGGCAGGAGGAAAAGGGGATGACAGAAGATGAGATGGCTGGATGGCATCAGGGACTCGATGGACATGAGTCTGAGTGAACTCCGGGAGTTGGTGAGGGACAGGGAGGCCTGGAGTGCTGCGATTCATGGGGTCACAAAGAGTTGGACAGGACTGAGCAACTGAACTGAACTGAACCATCATTGGGCTTCTCAGATGGCTTCCGGCCTGCCAAGCACGTGACGTGGATCCGATCCCTAGGTTGGGAAGATCCCCTGGAGAAAGAAATGACAACCCACTCCGGTATTCTTGCTTGGCAATTCTATGGACAGAGGAGCCTGGTGGGCTACAGTTCATGGGGTCATAAAAACACAACTTAGCAGCTGAGCATGCATGCGTGAAACCAAGTCACTAGTTTGCTCAGTTGAGAAGTTTCCATGATGAGGAAAGCAGTCCTACAGGGGCAACTTACACTATCACACACAGTAAATGTTGTATTTTCATACCTGATGAGTCTTTTAATGTAACCTGCCTTATGACACATATGAAAAATCAGATTTCCACTCTGAATGATCCTCTTCCCAGTTTAAGTGGAATGTTAGGAAGATGGTTTGATTCAGGAGGGTGTTGGCTTAAATCTTTGCTAATGATAGTTACTCCTACATTTTAATAACAGTACGTGTAACTGAAAAAATATTAATAGTAGTTTCTTGCCTTTATGCTGTGTATCATCTACTCCCATTTAGAAAATATCCAAATAATTTGAAACTATTAATCACATCTATAGTTCTCTATAAATAATGGACATGCACAGTATACATGCAAGGTAAAATTGGCCTAAGTCCTATTGGACCACTTGAAATTAACTTTCAGTCCTTGCCAGACATCCTACCAGTACAACTCCTCTAAGAGAAAAGAAAGAACTGGGCTATTAGGAACCAGCATCAAGGGACATGGTATACCAGAGGAGGTAAGCGACCATCCTAGCATCAAGGGACTAAATATTTGATCACCTTTTGATTAATTATCAGAAGAGAGAATTGATGAAATAGAGTTATTTTTAAGACAGGACAAGAAAAATTTTAAACATAAAATTCTCTCCCTGCCTGTTTGAGCCACTACCCCTTCCCCTTTAGCATGCCTTGTGCACCTGCGTTACACATTAACTAGATCCCCTTAGAAGACATAGGAATGTTATTCACCAAAAAAAAGCAATTTCCTCCTGGCACCAACAGGTAACACCTTAGGAGGTAACATTCTTTTCTCAATCCTGTAAGGGGGTCACAATAAGCCACTACTCACCTTGTTGGACTATGTAAACTGTCAATATATTACTTTGATGTATAACTCTTTGTCTCAAAAACTTATAATTTATACATGCTTTGACCTTCAAGATGCAGAATAGTCCTCAGAGCTCTCAGAACGCTGCATGTATGCTAAGTTGTTTCAGTCGTGTCTGACTCTTTGTGACCCTATGGACTGTAGTCCGTCAGGCTCCTCTGTCCAAGGGATTCTCCAGGCAAGAATATTGGAGCAGGTTGTCATTTCCTTTATCTCCTGGGTAATAATCTGCAGGTTGGCCTGAATAAAATTTTCCATTCCTTTCTTAAATAGACTACTAATTTTTTTCATTGTCACGCTGGGATATGCATGCAAAATTTCTGGAAGGACACACAAGACACTATCAACAGGGGTGGCTTCTAGACTCTAGAAAATGGGAATGCCAGCTAGGAAAAAGGATTTTACTTTTTTATTTATACTTTTCTGGGTTAATTGGTTTTCTGTGAATTTATGTAATGCATTTTGAAATGTATTTACAGCGTACTTAAATGTATTTAAAATACTAACATTTAAAACAAAGGTATATCTCTGCACAATTTTTTGAAATGAATAAAACAAATGTTCACACATATATCATGTGAAGTTTTTCAATTATAAAATTAATCAAAATTAATGTATTATGTTTGAAGGGCATGTGAAGGCTAGATTTTATTTCATTCTACATAAATTTATAAGATTGCATGATTTTTGAGGAATTATAAGCAAACATAAATTACTTACTAATAGTTTCAATTCAGTTTAGTCGCCTAGTCTTATCCCACTCTTTGCAACCCAATGGACAACAGCACGTCAGGCCTCCCTGTCCATCACTAACTCCTGGAGTTCACTCAAACCCATGTCCATTGAGTCGGTGATGCCATCCAACCATCTCATCCTCTGTTGTACCCTTCTCCTCCTGCCTTCAATCTTTCCCAGCATCAGGGTCTTTTCAAATGAGTTGGTTTTTCACAGCAGATGGCCAAAGTATTGGGGTTTGGCTTCAACATCAGTCTTTCCAATGAATATTCAGGACTGATTTCCTTTAGAATGGACTGGCTGGATCTCCTTGCAGTCCAAGGGACTCTCAAAAGTCTTCTCCAACACCATAGTTCAAAAGCATCAATTCTTTGGCTCTCAGTTTTCTTTATAGTCTGACTTTCACATCCATACATGACCACTGGAAAAACCATAACTTTGACTAGACAGACCTTTGTTGGCAAAGTAATGTCTCTGCCTTTTAATACACTGTCTATATTCAGTTTAGTCGCCTAGTCTTATCCCACTCTTTGCAACCCAATGGACAACAGCACGTCAGGCCTCCCTGTCCATCACTAACTCCTGGAGTTCACTCAAACCCATGTCCATTGAGTCGGTGATGCCATCCAACCATCTCATCCTCTGTTGTACCCTTCTCCTCCTGCCTTCAATCTTTCCCAGCATCAGGGTCTTTTCAAATGAGTTGGTTTTTCACAGCAGATGGCCAAAGTATTGGGGTTTGGCTTCAACATCAGTCTTTCCAATGAATATTCAGGACTGATTTCCTTTAGAATGGACTGGCTGGATCTCCTTGCAGTCCAAGGGACTCTCAAAAGTCTTCTCCAACACCATAGTTCAAAAGCATCAATTCTTTGGCTCTCAGTTTTCTTTATAGTCTGACTTTCACATCCATACATGACCACTGGAAAAACCATAACTTTGACTAGACAGACCTTTGTTGGCAAAGTAATGTCTCTGCCTTTTAATACACTGTCTAGGTTGGTCATAACTTTCCTTCCACGGAGCAAGCGTCTTTTAATTTCATGGCTGCAATCACCATCTGCAGTGATTTTGGAGTCCCCTAAAATAAAGTGTGTCACTGTTTCCACTGTTTCCCCATCTATTTGACATGAAGTGATTGGACCAGATGCCATGATCTTCGTTTTCTGAATGTTGAGTTTTAAGCCAACTTTTTCACTCTCCTCTTTCACTTTCATAGTAGTTTAAATAATTTCAGAAAAAAAAATTATCCAAAATGTTGTCAAAATTGTATAGCAAAATTTCATATTTGGTTTAGAATATGATATTTTATTTATTTATTTATGACCTTGTGGCTTTTAGGATCTTAGTTCCCTGACCAGGGATAGAACCTGTGTTCCCTGCAGTGGAAGCACAGAGTCCTAACCATTGGACTGCCAGGGAATTCCCTGGCATGTGATATTTTAATGTTTATACAATATTACAAAGGATCTCCAAAGGTAAGAATGTCTAGAGTACAAGAGGTTCTTACAAAGGACCTGAGGGTACTTCTCTGATGGTCCAGTGGTTAAGAATCTACCCTCCAGTGCAAGTGAGACGGGTTCCATCCTTGGTTGGGGAAGTAAGATCCCACCTGCTACAGGGCAACTAACCCCGTGCACCACAACAAAGACCCAGCAGAACCACCATGAAAAACAAAGGACCTGTGCAGCATTAACTCCAAACTATATACAAAAATAATCAATATATAAATAATAATTTGTATCTAATTCTGCCTATGACATTTGACAGAAGGCCATTTGCTGTGAAATAAGGAATGACTTGTTATGAGAGGAGATTGTTGAAAGGAGCTCACTCTTTCTTTCCGACTAGACAATCTATGCTTGTGCTCTCCTTCCTCCCCCTGTCCGGGTCACTACTGTCCTCCCTCCTTACCTTGACTTTGGAAGTCAGGTCCTCTCCCAGGCGAGAGACCACTACTGGGAAGCAATCGTATGTCTGCTGGCGAGCCACACAAAGTCTGTTTTCTTTCCACCCTCCTCATCAAGAAAGGTATGTTTTTCAAAAGGTAGATTGTATTGTGAGTTATAGCTCAATTAGAAAGAAAATAATTTTCATGCTGGAAGAGGAAGGACAAACATAGGTAAGAAACTTGAAATACCACCGTGGGGAGCTTATTTGAGATACTTTGCCACTTTGAACAAACTAAAATTTCTAATCCCGATACCAAGAGGTAGTGAAAGAAATAGCTAATATTGCCAAAACCACAAATAGAAGTATTATAAAAATTGACAATGGAAATTTAAATTAAATTTAAATTTAAATTACCCTTTATCAGAGGGTAAAACAGACTGATTTTCAAGAGTGACAAAGGGCTTCTTTTAAAGACAGAGGATACAATCTAGATGTCCATTGACAGATGAATGGATAAAGAAATTGTTGTACATATATACAATAGAATATTGCTCAGCCATAAAAAGGAACAAATTTGAGCCAGTTGTAATGAGTGGAATGAACCTAAAGTCTGTCATACGGAATGAAGTAAATTAGAAAGAAAAAAACAAATATTGTATATTAACACATATATACGAAATCTAGAAAAATGGCACTGATGAATCTATTTCAAGGCAAGAATAGAGATGCAGACATAGAGAATGGACTTGTGAGCCCAGCAGGGGAAGGAGAGGGTGGGATGGACTGAAAGAGTAGCACGGACGTGTATACACTACCATGTGTAAAATACAAAGCTAGCGGGAAGGTGCCGTATAACAGGGAGCTCAGCCTGGTTCTCTGCCACGACCTAAAGAGGTGGGGCCGTGGGGGTGGCTGGAGTAGGAAGGAGGCTCGAGAGGGGATATATGTATACTTACAGCTGATTCACACTGTTGTACAGCAGAAACTAACACATTGGAAAGCAATTATCCTCCAATTAAAAATAAATTTAAAAAAATAATAAAGGATTGACCAGACCTGTTAGTTTAAAATAGTTAATGGCAATCCACTCCAGTATTCTTGCCTGGAGAATCCCATGGACAGAGAAGCCTAGTAGGTTACAGTCCAAGGGGTCGCAAAGAGTCGGACACGACTGAGCGACTCCAACTCACCTCACCTCATTTAGAGAGTAAGACTAGGGCATAGAGCAGGTTTGTTTGTTTGTCTGTTTTCATTATAAACATTTGGTACTACTTTTAAATTAAATCTATATAATAAATTTTACCCTCCAAAAAAGTTTTTCACATGGGAAAATATGAGACCTTAAAAACTATGATCTTAAATCTTCAATGACCCCTGGAAGATCTGGGGTAGATTATTACAAAATGTTTAATGAGCACTTAAAGGAATTGACCTTAAGTGCCAACTTGGATCCACTATGGACAAGTTTGTTTATTCAATACACATTTATTGTCTATCTATTTGATCCCAGTCACTGCAAGGCACTAGCAAAATGAAGCAGAAAACAAAACAGCACCTTTCTGCTTCTTGTGGAACTCCAGTGAAGAAAACAAACAATAACAACAATTACTGCATAATTACAACTTGTGATAAGTGCGATGAAAGAAAACACAGGGATTCGTGTGAGAACATGATTAGAGGAACTAGCCTCATTGCAGAAGAGCGCAGTGCTACAGAAATTCTCTGTGAGCCAGCCGCATGTAATCTGAGCCCCACAGTTGAATAGAATTTAGGTAAGAAGTATTGCTACAGAGACAGTCTGAAAACCACAAGTGAAAAAGGCATGAGGCAGCAATAAACCTGGCATGCAGAGGAACAGAGGAAAAACTGAGGCGGCCATAGGTCAGAAGGCAGTAGACAGAAGGTAGAGTGCAAGAGCGAGCCTCTCCAGGAACCTAGGGGCTGTATCACACTCACACTAACTAATGTTTCCTTTTTGGAAGTGATTACTGGGCAGGTAGATTAAAAAATCCAAAGACATACTAAATTCTTGTTTTCAGTGAGACAATTGATCAATATGCTTGAGACAAACCAGTTATCCAACAACCAAAAAACTGAAAAGGTTAGCCACTTGGTTGTGTCCAACTCTTTTTCACCCCATGGACGGGAGCCCACCAGTATTCTCTAGGCAAGAATACTGGAGTGGGTAACAATTCCCTTCTCCAGGGGATCTTCCCCGGTTCAGGGACCGAACCCGTGCCTCTTGCATCTCCTGCATTGGCAGTCGGATTGTTCACCCCTGCACCACCTGGCTTCCCACAAAGGGCGTGTTCTCAAGCAGTGAGGCTCTGCAACAGAAGCAGATCGTGGAAAAGCTGTCAGCTTAAGACTGTTTTCAGACATACTCTTCACCTCTGGACATCAAGTCCTTCCTTGAAGAGTAATCTGGGTTTGCATCTCCTTATCCATCTCACCATTGCATTTAGAACACAAAGATACCAAGACCCTAAACAGTTTGGTTCCTGCCTCTCTCTCTTCCACTTGCTTCTATTGAAATTTGTTTCAGATACACTAGCCACCTTCTTTTCTTTAACCTTTTTAATACAATTTTTAGAGGCTACTTTCCACTCAAGTTATTTAACCTTCCTGTTTGTTGAAGCTTATCCCCTCCTCAGGGCTTTTGTGTTAGCTATTCCTCTTGCCTGAAATGTCACACTGGCCTGAGTTACCTCCTTCTAATGCTGCCTGTCACCTTCCTTGTTACTTCCTAACTGGTGGCCCTGTTTCACTTTCTCATGCACTTAAGTAAAATTATCTAGATTGCTTGTTTACATCTGTCTCATCAACTAGAACATAAATTCAGCAAGGCTGTGGATCTGATCTGTTTTATTCAATGCTCAATCCCAATTAGTACCTGGAACACAGTAGACCTTCAAGAAATATTTGTTAATTTGAATCAGATGTGTAGAAATGTATGTTCAATGATACTATAGATAGCTAGCTATAGTTATAGCTAGTCAAACATTTTTACCCAAATAATACTTATTAGTATATCAAAGTTAACCTGAAGGGAGATCTCTAGTTGGCTAACACAAATCTGTCTGGTCTTGTCAAACGGTTAAAAGTCAATGATTTCTGTAGACACAGATGATGAAATCATCTGAATTTCTGATGACACAAAGCTGAGAGTTCTGAAATCACCTAAGCCGCCCCCTCCAGGCTACAGTTCATGGGGTTGTAAACAGCCAGACATGACTGAGCAACTAACATTTTCAAGCTACCTTTCCAGCCCCCCCCTCCCCTTTAGGGAAGCCAGCAAGCAAGGAAACCTGTTGTTTGTTCTCCCTCCCATTGTTTTGGAAGGGCCCAATAAAGCCTTGCTTTTAGAGAAAAAAAAAAGCTGGGAATATTGGTGGCTGACACCTGGATGACAGGATTCAGGTTCAAAAGCACCTGAAAGTCCATCAAAAATAGAATGAATAAGCGTGTATCTTACTCATACAATGAATTACTGCACAGCAATGAAAATGAGTGAACTGCTGCTATCTGCAATATGAAAAACTTTACAAAGATGATATTGAGGTTAATAAACCAGACACATAAAGAAGAATATACATTGCATTATTCTATTTCTGTATATTTCAAAGTCAAGGGAAACTATTCAATGGTGCTAAAAGCCAGGACTTGTTCTCTTGAGGAAGGAGGAAGGGAGCAACGATGGGGGGAGATGGAGAAGGCTTTTGAGGTGCTGTTAGTGTCTATTTCTTGACCTGGGCAACGGTTATATAGATGTGTTTATTTTGCAATAACTCACTGATCTGTGTACTTATGATTTGTACATTTTATATGTGTAATATACATCAGTTTTAAATTGAAGCATAAAAGAGATGTGGGAAATCGCTTTTATTAAAAGCTCAAAGCTCAGTTCCTAATTTTGAATTAAAGAATTTTAATATTTTGCCACTTAGAATTATAATTGGCACTGTTTTGCAGAAAATAATTTTTATTATGTTTAAATAGTTTCCTTTGATTTCTTGTTTCACAGAGGTTTTCTTAGAATGGTTGCTGAATAAACTGTAATACTGCTGCAGGGATGTGGAGTGAGGAGTATTTTCCGGTAGCTGCTATTATAGCCTTTTTGGCAAGCAATAGCTGCAACAGCTATTATTTAAAAAATCTGACCCAGCAATCTCAGTTCTGGGGATCTATCCTACTCAAATAAAACCACTAGTTTCAATAGTTTTTGTTTCCCCGCACCTCCCCCCACCCCCACCTCGGCCATGCCATGCATGGCCTGTGGGATCTTAGTTCCCCCATCAGGGATCAAACCCACGCTCCATGCAGTGGAAGCACAAGTGCTAACCACTGGGCAACCAGGGAATTCCCTCAGTTCAGTTCAGTTCAGTCGTTCAGTCATGTCCGACTCTGCGACCCCATGAATCGCAGCACGCCAGGCCTCCCTGTCCATCACCATCTCCCGGAGTTCACTCAGATTCACCTCCATCGAGTCCCTGATGCCATCCAACCATCTCATCTTCTGTTGTCCCCTTCTCCTCCTGCCCCCAATCCTTCCCAGCATCAGAGTCTTTTCCAATGAGTCAACTCTTCACATCAGGTGGCCGAAGTACTGGAGTTTCAGCTTTACCATCATTCCTTCCAAAGAAATCCCAGGGTTGGTCTCCTTCAGAATGGACTGGTTGGATCTCCTTGTGGTCCAAGGGACTCTCAAGAGTCTTCTCCAACACCACAGTTCAAAAGCATCAATTCTTTGGCGCTCAGCCTTCTTCACAGTTCAACTCTCACATCGATACATGACCACAGGAAAAACCATAGCCTTGACTAGATGGACTTTAGTCGGCAAAGTAATGTATCTGCTTTTGAATATACTTCCATAGGTTGGTCATAACTTTTCTTCCGAGGAGTAAGCATCTTTTAACTTCATGGCTGCAGTCACCATCTGCAGTAATTTTGGAGCCCCCCAAAATAAAGTCTGACACTGTTTCCACTGTTTCCCCATCTATTTCCCATGAAGTGATGGGACCGGATGCCATAATCTTCGTTTTTGGAATGTTGAGCTTTAAGCCAACTTTTTCGCTCCCCTCTTTCACTTTCGTCAATAGGCTTTTTAGCTCCTCTTCACTTTCTGCCATAAGGGTGGTGTCATCTGCATATCTGAGGTTATTGATATTTCTCCCAGCAATCTTGATTCCAGCTTGTGTTTCTTCCAGCCCAGCGTTTCTCATGATGTACTCTGCATATAAGTTAAATAAGCAGGGTGACAATATACAGCCTTGACGTACTCCTTTTCCTATTTGCAACCAGTCTGTTGTTCCATAAAACTACTGAAATAAAGACAACGAAGTTCTATGTATGTTCTATGTATGTATGACGAAGTTCTATGTACAAGGATATTTTGGTGCACTGTTTCAACAGGCAACACACACACACACACATTATAAATACAATGGGGACTTCTCTGGTTGTCCAGTCGTTAAGACTTTGTCTTACAATGCAGAGAGCGTGAGTTCGATTTCTGGTAGGGGAGCTGAGATCCCACATGCCTCTCTGCCAGAACATCAAAACATAAAACAGAAGAAATATTGTAACAAATTCAATAAAGACTTTGAAAATGGCCCACATCAAAAAAAAAAAAAAAAACTAACTTAAAATATGCATGCCATCAATAGGGGAAAGGTTGCAAATTTTTTTTTTACTATATCCACATTTGTTTTTCAAACTTTAAACTTTTTTTGATGTATAGCTGATTAGCAATGTTGTGGTACTTTCAGTATATCCACATTTTGAAGTATCCATTAAAGGACTTCCCTGGTGGTTCAGTGGCTAAGACTCCATACTTCCAAAGCAGGGGGCATGGGTTTGAATCCTTGTTGGGAAACTAAGATCTCACTTGCCATTTGTTTCAACTGAAAAATGAACATAAAAGGTCTGTGTACTTCAAAAAGAGAGAGAGAAGCATCCATTAAAAGGAATACATTTGTACTCTGACAATTGATTTAGAGGGATTTTAGATGAGAAGTTGTTTTAAATAAAAAATAAAAAATAAATCACTTTTTTTAAATGACAAAAAAACCTTATATTGAATATGTGTACATTTGTATTTGTCTACATTTAATCATATGAGAATATAGAAAATTGTTAACAATTAGATTGATAAAATGGTTATTTGTGGGGTAGGAATTGATGGGGTGACAAAGGATGGGCAAAAGAAGTCAGGGAGGAAAAAAAAATTAAGAACCAAATGATTTTTTGGAAAGCTCTATATGAGCCAATAATCTCACATCACAGGTAAAAAATCAAATGCAGTCATAGGGACAGTAAGAGATTACATTGTGTCCAAATCAAAGAACATAATAATTGCAGTGAACTTCATGCTGTTCAGATAAAATCTAACACATTGTATATGTTTCTGTATAAATACTAAAAATAAAACAAATATTCCGCCCCCTCCCCACCCCCACGAAGAGAACTGTATTTTCTTGTTATACGACAATTGGTTAAGAATCAGGCAAGCGTAGCTTCGTTTCTTTTCAGCCACTTACTTAGCTATGTGACCTTGGGCAAATTACTTAATTCCTCTATGCCCTAGTTTCTTCATCTGTACAATGAGGATAATTATAGCTTCTGTCTCTCAGGATTACTGAGGATAATAATATACGCATGCCAGGACCTGGTGTCTAGGTAAAACTCAATAAAAATAATTAATGTTGTCATTGTTATTAGAATAAATATTTATTGTGAAAATTAGAATTTACACGTAAGCAAACATGAAAACATAACCATAGGTTGCCTTCCGGAGTTAACTATTGTTAATTTTTGGATATTAATGCATTTATCAACGTGATCTGAAAAATCGTCAAATCAAAGGACATAATAATCAATAGCTGGTGATAGCTTAGGATGAATTAGCAGTCACCAAATGTTTAAAGGGCTGATATACAGAAGAGGGGTAGACATATTCTATGAGGCTGCAAATAGTCACAGCAAGAGGCAAGGGGTACAATGAGAGCTGTCCAGCAACGGAATGGGCTGCTGTGCACCATAGGGAGCTCCTTGTTATAACAAGAATAGTTTTAGCTGGCAACTATTTGTCAGAAAAGTGATGAAAGAGAGGTCAAGCTAAATGGCTTCTAAAACTCTTCCTAACATTTTATGACCAAGAAATACTTGCTGGATGTATACATATATGATTCACAGCCTACATATGACAATTTGTATGGTTCTTACTATTAATACTAGGTGGTAAGAACAGTTACAAATATATCCCATGAAAGTTAATAGGAAATTCCTAGCATAGGTCAGGCAGTACCTCTCCGTTATAGAAAACTGAGGACGTGCAATTCCACCAATTAATCCCACTCAATATGGAGAAAGAAATCAAAGGCGAGCCTGGAAGGAATTTATATCTTATCTTCAGGTACTGTTTGTCTGCTTTCTTAATACTTGGAATCTTTTCCTGGAAAAAATTTCTGATCTGGCAAAAATTCATAGTAATTACTTAGAGGAAAGGAAAAAGAAGAAACAAACAAAAAATAGATTAATGTAGTTGGGAAAAATTTTAAGAACATGGTGTTGATGGGAGAGAAGACTAAATGTCCCTATAAGACCCACCCAAGGGCTTTTGATGTCTGACCAATTATTATCTTATTATTCTTCCTGCTATAGATACAACCACAATTTATGTAACAGGATGTTTAAAAAGATAAAAGAGAAGCTGTAGTAAGGTTCTAAGATGATAAGAGTCCCTAGAAAATGTATTTATGGACGTTTAGAATATAAGTTCCTGTATGTTCTTAGAATAAACCATCTATTTGTTTTTCTTTTTTTAAAGGAACAAGTCAAATTTGTATTTCAATATGGCTGCTTCCTGTCCACAAGTGATATAGAAATAATAGAGCAAAGAGAGCAAACAAATAATGCGGCAAAGAGAGGATGGTGGTATTCTGTAATCTGTGATCTGTGCTGGTTTTTAATCAGGTTTGACTTTTGGGTCCAAAATATTTTATCCCTATATTACATAAATGTTTTTAATTCATCTGTATTAAATCTATTCCTGGGGAAACAAATTATTCTGAGACTTCCCTGGTGGTCCAGTGGTTAAGACTCCACACTTTCACTGCAGGGGGCACTAGCTCGATCCCTGGTCGAGGATCTAAGATCTTGCGTGCTGCACAATGTAGCCCAAAAAAAAAAAAAAAAAATTGTTCTATTGTTCAAGCAGGAGAGCTGTGTGGAGTTTGTGATTACAGTGACCGACATGAACATAATGAAAGTTAAAGAAACAATTTTTGGTAGCGGATCTTGTGAATAGAAGTTGAAATGAATCAAACTGATTTTCTGTTAGAAGAGTGTTATAAAGGTGTCTCAAACATAAGGAATGACTCACTGATATTCAAACCTCTGCCATGTGGGCTCTCTCTTATTTTGCAACATAAATTGGCACTGGGTACCCCATGGAAGGGCTTTAGGGAATGTTCTCAGAATTTCTGATAGTAGTCGTATGTAAATTGTTTGTTAATGTCAACTCTTTCTCTTAGTAACCTAGGTCAATACCTTGTGTGGCAACTTCCCTGGTGGTCCAGTGGTGAAGACCCCGCACATCCAATGCAGGGGACAAGGGTTCGATCCCTGGCCAAGGAAGATCCCACATGCCTCAGAGCAACTAAGACCATGCGCCACAACTACTGAGCCTGTGTGCTGCAACTACTGAAGGCTGAAAGCTCCAGAGCTGTGCTCTGCAACGAGAAACCGCTGCAGTGAGAAGCTCATGCACTGCAACTGGAGAAAGCCCACATGCAGCAATGAAGACCCAACAATCAAAGCTAAATAAGTAACTAATTTAAAAAACACCTACTGTGGGCTTGCACACTCTCCCTCTGTACATGTGTATGTATTTACTTATTTATCATTTTTCTGAAATTTTTTTCTGTTGTAAGATATAGACATGATACCATTTTCCTCTAAGTACTTCAGTGTATATTTCCTAAAAACAAGGACAATATCTTTCATAACCACAGTACAATTATGGAAATTAAGAAGTCAATACTGATTTAATAATATTTTCTAATCTATAAATTCATTCAAATTTTGCTCAATTGTTCCAATAATGTCCATTAGAGTAAAAGGAAAATACAGATCATACATTGCATTATGTTGTCAAGTATCTTTCAGTTCAGTTCAGTTCAGTCGCTCAGCAGTGTCTGACTCTTTGCGACACCATGAATCGCAGCATGCCAGGCCTCCCTGTCCATTACCATCTCCCGGAGTTCACTCAGACTCACATCCATCGAGTCGGTGATGCCATCCAGCCATCTCATCCTCGGTCGTCCCCTTTTCCTTCTGCCCCCAATCCCTCCCAGCATCAGAGTCTTTTCCAGTGAGTCAGCTCTTCGCATGAGGTGGCCAAAGTACTGGAGTTTCAGCTTTACTATCATTCCTTCCAAAGAACACCCAGGACTGATCTCCTTCAGAATGGGCTGGTTGGATCTCCCAAGTATCTTTAGTCTCCTTTAATCCGGAAGAAATTTTCCACATTCTTTCCTTCATGACCTTGAAATATTTGAAGAGTTACAAGTCAGTTGTTTTGTAGAGTTCCTCAACTTGGGTTGTTGGATGTTTCCTCATGATTAGCTTCAGGTTATGCATTCTAAGCAGGAGTAACACAGAAGTGATGTGATCTGAGTATGTAATATTAGGAGTTGAATTGTTCTTTTTAAAATGATTTGTTAAGGTAGAGCCTGCCAGGTGTCTCTATTCTAAATGACTATTTTGCCTTTAAAGTCAATTATTTCATAGGGAGATACTTTGAGATTACGTAAACTTTTTGTTTCTCACCAAACTTTACCCACTAGTCTTAGTATCCATCGATGACTCTTGCCAGAGTCAGTATTACCATGATGTTTGCCAAATGGTGATTTTTATAATTCTTTCATTCTACTGCATTTTTTAGTTGGCATTCTACCACAAGGAAAAATGTTCTCTTCTCTATGATTTGTTTGCCAATTTATTTATCCCATTATGATTCATAGATTCTTATTTTATTCAGTGGGTATCTGTTATTGGCACTATTATGATGCTAAAATTGTCCCTGATTTGCATAGTGGTAGTCCTTTCCAACTGTCCTTTTGACGTGTCTCCAAAATTCTTTAAGCTTCCTGACTTTATGACACAATATATTTCAGGTTTTTCTTGTATTTTCCTAGCCCGAGCCCTGAAGTAAACCTAAGAAATCCTGGTTTCGGTAGTGGAGAAGAGTATTTAGAAAAGTTCAGGTTCTAAGTGAACTATTTCATACTGGTGTGTCATAACTTATAGGCTCTCTCAGAGGACAGGCTCAGGCTCGCTCGTTCTCTCTCTCTCTCTCTCTCTCACACACACACACACACAATTATAAAACGATGTGGCCTTATCAATAATTCCAATTCCAGCCCAGTACTGCAAGGTTCATTTTAGCTTCCCCCTTTCCATGTTACAGCTCACTTCTCTGGCAGTGAGAAATCTGTGGAACCAGTCTTGACTACTGCACCTACCCACCCCTGCATGTACTCTCCTGATTCTCTGATTCACTTTGGCATAATCTCCTGCCATTCTAAAGCCTCTCATGCACTGCAACTGGAGAAAGCCCACATGCAGCAATGAAGACCCAACAATCAAAGCTAAATAAGTAACTAATTTAAAAAACACCTACTGTGGGCTTGCACACTCTCCCTCTGTACATGTGTATGTATTTACTTATTTATCATTTTTCTGAAATTTTTTTCTGTTGTAAGATATAGACATGATACCATTTTCCTCTAAGTACTTCAGTGTATATTTCCTAAAAACAAGGACAATATCTTTCATAACCACAGTACAATTATGGAAATTAAGAAGTCAATACTGATTTAATAATATTTTCTAATCTATAAATTCATTCAAATTTTGCTCAATTGTTCCAATAATGTCCATTAGAGTAAAAGGAAAATACAGATCATACATTGCATTATGTTGTCAAGTATCTTTCAGTTCAGTTCAGTTCAGTCGCTCAGCAGTGTCTGACTCTTTGCGACACCATGAATCGCAGCATGCCAGGCCTCCCTGTCCATTACCATCTCCCGGAGTTCACTCAGACTCACATCCATCGAGTCGGTGATGCCATCCAGCCATCTCATCCTCGGTCGTCCCCTTTTCCTTCTGCCCCCAATCCCTCCCAGCATCAGAGTCTTTTCCAGTGAGTCAGCTCTTCGCATGAGGTGGCCAAAGTACTGGAGTTTCAGCTTTACTATCATTCCTTCCAAAGAACACCCAGGACTGATCTCCTTCAGAATGGGCTGGTTGGATCTCCCAAGTATCTTTAGTCTCCTTTAATCCGGAAGAAATTTTCCACATTCTTTCCTTCATGACCTTGAAATATTTGAAGAGTTACAAGTCAGTTGTTTTGTAGAGTTCCTCAACTTGGGTTGTTGGATGTTTCCTCATGATTAGCTTCAGGTTATGCATTCTAAGCAGGAGTAACACAGAAGTGATGTGATCTGAGTATGTAATATTAGGAGTTGAATTGTTCTTTTTAAAATGATTTGTTAAGGTAGAGCCTGCCAGGTGTCTCTATTCTAAATGACTATTTTGCCTTTAAAGTCAATTATTTCATAGGGAGATACTTTGAGATTACGTAAACTTTTTGTTTCTCACCAAACTTTACCCACTAGTCTTAGTATCCATCGATGACTCTTGCCAGAGTCAGTATTACCATGATGTTTGCCAAATGGTGATTTTTATAATTCTTTCATTCTACTGCATTTTTTAGTTGGCATTCTACCACAAGGAAAAATGTTCTCTTCTCTATGATTTGTTTGCCAATTTATTTATCCCATTATGATTCATAGATTCTTATTTTATTCAGTGGGTATCTGTTATTGGCACTATTATGATGCTAAAATTGTCCCTGATTTGCATAGTGGTAGTCCTTTCCAACTGTCCTTTTGACGTGTCTCCAAAATTCTTTAAGCTTCCTGACTTTATGACACAATATATTTCAGGTTTTTCTTGTATTTTCCTAGCCCGAGCCCTGAAGTAAACCTAAGAAATCCTGGTTTCGGTAGTGGAGAAGAGTATTTAGAAAAGTTCAGGTTCTAAGTGAACTATTTCATACTGGTGTGTCATAACTTATAGGCTCTCTCAGAGGACAGGCTCAGGCTCGCTCGTTCTCTCTCTCTCTCTCTCTCTCACACACACACACACACAATTATAAAACGATGTGGCCTTATCAATAATTCCAATTCCAGCCCAGTACTGCAAGGTTCATTTTAGCCTTCCCCCTTTCCATGTTACAGCTCACTTCTCTGGCAGTGAGAAATCTGTGGAACCAGTCTTGACTACTGCACCTACCCACCCCTGCATGTACTCTCCTGATTCTCTGATTCACTTTGGCATAATCTCCTGCCATTCTAAAGCCAATCTGTACACACACACTGATGACAGGTCCCAAAGCACCTGAAACCACTGGTGTCTGTGCTACGTTGCCAGTGCTCGTTGAGGCATGGTGCTGCCTCTGCCTTTTTTTTTTTTTTTTTTGGAGGGGGGGCCTGATACTGGCCATTACAGACTCTTACAACAGAAATTCCAACTGGCAAAATCACTCTTCACCCTCAGTTTCTTCCACACAGTGACACAGCTGATCTAAAAGGGCTCACAGAGATTTTATGGAATGGACTCTTGGGTTTTGCATGCCCTTGATTTTAGTTCCTTTTCCCTAAGGTTCAAATATGAATCTGGTCTGTGCCCAGAATCACTCTTCTTTCCCAACCCTATCTCTCTTCTTTTAATGGGCTCTTTCTTCTTCTAATGAACTCATTCTTAATACTTCACATACATGGAACCTTGCAGCTAAGCCCTTCAAATATATCAGAAAGCATCAGCTTAAATTCTCAGAACAACTCATTTGTCATTTATTAAATTATCTGCATCAACAGTTTAATTCAGAAACTCTCTTGAAGACAGAAGACAATACCACAGAAGCAACATAGAAATGAAAAGACTGCAAATTCCATCCCAAGAATCTCATCCAAGGAAAAGAACTCTCGTGATCTGTTATTCGCCTGGCTGGTGGAGACTGAAGGGAACCTGGAGAATTTTCAGTAAGAAGACTGCCCTGGGCCATATTTATCACAATGATACTATTGTCCTGCTGGGCCTCTTGGAACTCTATCATCAGGAAGCAAATGCTAAACTGTTTTCCCAGAGGTGCTAATGGACACCTAATCTATCATTCCTTCATTGCTCTTGCCAGCTGAAGGCCTCTGCAGAAAGTCCGGCCAGGTTAGCAAAGTAGTCTGTGGCTACGAGGCTGAAGGGTATTAACTAATTTGTGCATAGAATTAACCCAAGCCTAATGACCTTGATGGCATTAATATTCTCTATTGAGTTAACTGGTCATAGACTGGGTGGTGGTGTTCAGTCACTCAGTCGTGCCCGACTCTTTGCAACCCCATGGACTGCAGCATGCCAGGTTTCCCTGTCCTTCACCATCTCCTGGAGCTTGCTCAGATTCATGTCCATTGAGTCAATGATGCCATCCAGCCATCTCATCCTCTGTTGTCCCCTTCTCTTCCTGCCTTCAGTCTTTCCCAGAGTCAGGGTCTTTTCCAATGAGTTGGCTCTTCAGACTGGGTATGTTTGAACATTTCCTTACTAAATGGATATTTAATAACATGCAATTACTTTGAGTTGAGATAAAATCTCCTTGTTACATGGAAAATGTGCATGCAGATGATTCTGAATTAAATCCAGAGTATATTAAATCTTCAGTATCATAGGCATGAACAATAGGCTCTTTACCACGGATATTGAAATTGTTTCCTTTACTAGACTGTAAGCTTCATGAGGGCAGGGAACTTTTTTTCGCTCATTACCCTATTATGAGTGTGAGTATGCCTGACTTAAAGTTGTATATGTGTTAGTTGCTCAGTTGTGTCTCTTTGTGATCCCATGGACTATAGCCTGCCAGATTCCCCTGTCCATGGACTTCTCCAGGCAAGAATACTGGAGTGGGGTGCCATGCTCTTCTCCAGACTTAAAATTGAAGCTCAATAAATATTTGTTGAACAAATAAAAATGTTTGGTGGCATAATAGAAGAAAATTTTAAATTATTAAACTCTATCCTCACGAGGGGAAATGGGAATTGCATGCCTCCTCTCATGTGATGAAGAATCTGCCTGCAATGCAGGAGACCCAAGTTCAATTCCTGGGTCATGAAGATTCCCTTGGAGAAGGGAGTGGCTACCCACTCCAGTATTCTTGCCTGGAGAATTCCATGGACAGAGGAGCCAGGTGGGCTATAGCCCATGGGGTTGCAAAGAGTCAGACACGACTGAGCAACTGACACTTTCTGAAGACATAAGAAATTATTTAAAACAGCAACAACAACAACAACAGAACACCATTCTAATGAGACATATCTGTGGGATGAATTCCCTTTATAAGCAGGTTAAGAGCTTTAGTTTAGATTTTATGCTGTTTCTGTGACCTAACATTTGCCCTTTAAAGGCATGTATATGTGTTTGCATCTGTATGCCAGCAGTAACTGGCTGGTCAATTTTAAAGATAAAGAGACATATTTGCTACTCACAGTGGTGAGGAGACTTAAATAGGAATCATACTTGGAGTACCCATGTGCCCACTTGGACTATTCTGTGAGAGACATCTGAAGCATTTGGGGTTTTTTGGACTAAATAACTGAGACTCAGAGAATGAGCCATTAGGAGCAGCAAGAGAAAGTTACTGGGATGAGACCAACTCCTTGGGTACTGGTTAGAGCTTCCCAAAGTAGGTGGATAGCCACACAGCAGAGGTTAGGAAATGACAGGGTTCTCAGACCCGAGAGTATTGCAGAAAGATTATAGACTGGGTTATCTACATGTCAATCATCTAGGAAAGATGTAACTAGTGTCTTGTTTGCTTTCCTGGGACTATCAGAAAGGTCACTATGCAGCACTCCCATTGGTACCCTAAAACTGGGATCTATAAAAAATATCTAGCGATCAACTATAACAAATCTCTTCTTCAGCTCTGGACTTCCTCTTATGGAGGTGGTGGTAGTGTCAGGGCATTTAATTATGCTGGCCTCCCTTCTACAGTCTTTTTGCAGGTTCACTAGACTAAAACCACTTCTGCAGTGAGAGATTTGCAAGTGAAATATGGACTTCATTCTGGAAGCATCAAGTCTGTGTTGCCTAAGTTTCTAATTAATGAGATTAAACTGAAGTCTGGATTGGACCTCCATGAAGGCAACTCAAATAGAGGCCTATCACAGATTTTGCATTGGTTAAAAAGTTTTCTTTCCTACACTGTGATTTCTTTAGGTTACTCCAGTCAATCACTAAGTCTAATAGACCTGCACTTCCTTGTGTAGTGGAGGTATAGAGAATAAAGGGATGAAACTGTACAGAGAAGTGTGCCTTGCCTCACTTTTATTTGGATGCTGCACCCATCACAGGGAACAACAGTCTGAAAAAAGAACTATCCCGGAGTTCGGGACAGTGATCTACATTGAATGGTGACTCATGATGGAGGAAATAGCTGGTGAAGAGCCCAGGATGCAGTGGGGACCTGGGAGAGTGTGTTAATTCCAACTAGAAGGGGAACAACTCAGAGGAACATGAACCAGTTCCCTCTCCTTCTTCTCCACAAACACTAGAGTAAGGAGAGGGTCATGATAATTCTAACAATAATTGTGATAACCCCTGTTCTTTCACATAGGCAATATGACTAATTACCATGGAAAGATGTTGTTAGGGGGTGGAAGATGATTATATTCTTCAATATCTTTCCCTCAGTCTAAAACAGCTTTGCACATCATTACTGTTAACCGATCATATGAGGCTTTACCTAAAATAATCTTATTTTAGAAACTGAAAAGTATCTGATCTTCATGGTCTGAGGAGTAAAGAACTTCTGAGATCAGTTGTGTGAAATCTAGACTATCCCAGACAATTTAGGACATATGGTCACCACAACTACATAGGTAAACTCATGGACATGTAATTACCTTCATATTCTTGAAATAGTACCAAGTTTCTGCCTTTCCTAACTTAGAGGCTCATTAATGAAGGATTAGGTTACTTGAACTATCTCTTGAAAACTAAAAAGTAAGGTTTAAGTGAGGGGATGCATTAGGCTGGCTATGTCTTCAGTTCTGAGTGGTCTTTCTAGTAGTTTGAGAGTCTGTAGTGGGATCCATATGGGAGAAGGGAGTGGGAAAGTTCCTGCTGCTTTTTTCCTTTCGCTTTCTAATTATTAAAAATGATTCAGGAGGAGAAAAAATATTCAGGAGGTTATTTGCTTAGTGAAGATCAACTCTGCTGAAATGTGTTCCTCATCTTTCTTAGACCTAGATAAATGCCCAACTGCTGAACACAGTATCTTCTAAGGGATTATTCTGTTATGTTAAAGATCTACTGGGGATTTCTCTGGTGGTCCAGTGACTAAGACTCATTGCTCTCAATGCAGTGGGCCCCCGTTCGATCCCCGTGCTAGGATCTAGGGAACTAGATCCCATGTGCCTAAACTACGACCCGACATATACAAATAAACAGAAATAACAAATATTCTTATAAAAAAGATCAATTTGCAAAATGTTCCGAAATGTGAACTAAGTGTATCTATACTCTCCTATGACGGAGGTCAGCAAAGGTGAACTAAGACCTTCTGCTTTAACAGTGAAGGCCAGACTCCACGTTCCAATGTTTCTATTCTTTCGGCCTAGTGAACTTTTACCCACAAAACTCCTTCTTTGAACAGTCTGATCAAAAATAAGGTCATTAAAAAAATTTTTTTAGATTGGTTACCCACAGCTAAACCTTTAGACAGGAGGCCAACTCCCAGTGGTCAGTTTCGAACAGGTTAACTTTGGCTGAAGAGATTAAAAAAAAACAAAAACAAAAAAAAACCAACTCTGTGACTTTTAAACAGACACGTGTGTGATGTCACCATACTTGACTTTGCTCTCCCAAGGTACATCTCAGAGCAGTGCTGTGGGTTTAAGAGAAAAACTTGAATGGGCAATTTCTGTCCAGTACTGAAGTGAGGGGTGCAGTTGATGAAGTGGTGACCCACAGATTTGGGTTGGAATGGTTAGACCTGCAGGTGGGAGGAGAGGAAGGGGGGAGGGAAAGTCAGTACAGCGATGTCGTGTGCCTCCATGATCCTTTATACACAGTCTTCTTCTGATTCCTGAATGTATGTTCATATACTGTGGCTTCCTAGGTGACTTGTGG
>SJYC01116943.1:0-27166 GCA_006408675.1 Madoqua kirkii | reverse complement strand
TGCAGTGGGGACCTGGGAGAGTGTGTTAATTCCAACTAGAAGGGGAACAACTCAGAGGAACATGAACCAGTTCCCTCTCCTTCTTCTCCACAAACACTAGAGTAAGGAGAGGGTCATGATAATTCTAACAATAATTGTGATAACCCCTGTTCTTTCACATAGGCAATATGACTAATTACCATGGAAAGATGTTGTTAGGGGGTGGAAGATGATTATATTCTTCAATATCTTTCCCTCAGTCTAAAACAGCTTTGCACATCATTACTGTTAACCGATCATATGAGGCTTTACCTAAAATAATCTTATTTTAGAAACTGAAAAGTATCTGATCTTCATGGTCTGAGGAGTAAAGAACTTCTGAGATCAGTTGTGTGAAATCTAGACTATCCCAGACAATTTAGGACATATGGTCACCACAACTACATAGGTAAACTCATGGACATGTAATTACCTTCATATTCTTGAAATAGTACCAAGTTTCTGCCTTTCCTAACTTAGAGGCTCATTAATGAAGGATTAGGTTACTTGAACTATCTCTTGAAAACTAAAAAGTAAGGTTTAAGTGAGGGGATGCATTAGACTGGCTATGTCTTCAGTTCTGAGTGGTCTTTCTAGTAGTTTGAGAGTCTGTAGTGGGATCCATATGGGAGAAGGGAGTGGGAAAGTTCCTGCTGCTTTTTTCCTTTCGCTTTCTAATTATTAAAAATGATTCAGGAGGAAAAAAAATGATTCAGGAGGTTATTTGCTTAGTGAAGATCAACTCTGCTGAAATGTGTTCCTCATCTTTCCTAGACCTAGATAAATGCCCAACTGCTGAACACAGTATCTTCTAAGGGATTATTCTGTTATGTTAAAGATCTACTGGGGATTTCTCTGGTGGTCCAGTGACTAAGACTCATTGCTCTCAATGCAGTGGGCCCCCGTTCGATCCCCGTGCTAGGATCTAGGGAACTAGATCCCATGTGCCTAAACTACGACCCGACATATACAAATAAACAGAAATAACAAATATTCTTATAAAAAAGATCAATTTGCAAAATGTTCCGAAATGTGAACTAAGTGTATCTATACTCTCCTATGACGGAGGTCAGCAAAGGTGAACTAAGACCTTCTGCTTTAACAGTGAAGGCCAGACTCCACGTTCCAATGTTTCTATTCTTTCGGCCTAGTGAACTTTTACCCACAAAACTCCTTCTTTGAACAGTCTGATCAAAAATAAGGTCATTAAAAAAATTTTTTTAGATTGGTTACCCACAGCTAAACCTTTAGACAGGAGGCCAACTCCCAGTGGTCAGTTTCGAACAGGTTAACTTTGGCTGAAGAGATTAAAAAAAAACAAAAACAAAAAAAAACCAACTCTGTGACTTTTAAACAGACACGTGTGTGATGTCACCATACTTGACTTTGCTCTCCCAAGGTACATCTCAGAGCAGTGCTGTGGGTTTAAGAGAAAAACTTGAATGGGCAATTTCTGTCCAGTACTGAAGTGAGGGGTGCAGTTGATGAAGTGGTGACCCACAGATTTGGGTTGGAATGGTTAGACCTGCAGGTGGGAGGAGAGGAAGGGGGGAGGGAAAGTCAGTACAGCGATGTCGTGTGCCTCCATGATCCTTTATACACAGTCTTCTTCTGATTCCTGAATGTATGTTCATATACTGTGGCTTCCTAGGTGACTTGTGGTAAAGAATCCTCCTGCCAGTGCAGGAGACATGGGTTCCATCCCTAGACTGCAAACATCCTCTGGAGGAGGAAATGGCAACCCCCTCCAGTATTCTTGCCTGGGAAATCCCATGGACAGAGGAGCCTGGCAGGCTAAAGTCCATGGGGTCACAAGGAGTTGTATACAACTGAACAACTGAAACAATAGCAACATGTTTATATATTGCTTTTTCAGTATAGGGTCAAGTGAAAGAAAGAAAAGAAAGTAAAATCGCTCAGTCGTGTCCAGCTCATTGCGACCCCGTGGACTGTAGCCCACCAGGCTCCTCCATCCATGGGATTCTCCAGGCAAGAATACTGGAGTGGGTTGCCATTTCCCTCTCCAGGGTAATCTTCCCGACCCAGGGATTGAACCCTGGCCTACCACATTGCGGGCAGACGCTTTAACCCCTGAGCCACCAGGGAAGAAGAAGCCCCCATAGGGTCAAGGGTAAGGTTATAAGTGAAGGGAAGTCACTCAGTCGTGTCCGACCCTCAGCGACCCCATGGATTGCAGCCTTCCATGCTCCTCCGTCCATGGGATTTTTCAGGCAAGAGTGCTGGAGTGGATTGCCATTTCCTTCTCCAGGGGATCTTCCGACCCAGGAATCGAACCCGGGTCTCCCGAACTGCAGGTTATAAAGGAAAAATAATTATTGTCTTAAAAGTCTCATTCTTGTGCTTTGGAAAACTAGGTTTCTCTGAGAAAACTAATAACGTTCAAATGCCTACCTTGTCCAAGTAACTCTGGTATTTGAGCAGCCATTAGCAAAGAACAGAGATTTCTGGGGGAGGACTCAGTGCTTTTACTTGCATGGTTCTTGTTAAATCCCTGGTTGGGGAACTAAGAATTCACAAGATGCAGGGAACAACCAAAAAAAATTAAAAAGGGTGTTTTTTTTGGTCCAAAATAGGTGGTAGAACAAAGAAAGGAGACGGAAAAACTGTTTGAAAATGATCAAGTTAACTGCTGATAAAATTCATAGATTAACTGATTGATTTTTGCAATGTCATACTTCTAGGTAGGTATATTTCCAGAATACCCAAGTATTTGGAACACAGTGCAGGGACTAGATATAAATGAGAAAATAGCCATCAAAAAGCACACATACCTTGCTCCTTAGGAGTTTCGATGCCCTTATCAGTTCAGTTCAGTTCAGTTGCTCAGTCATGTCCAACTCTTTGCGACTGCAGCACGCCAGGCTTCCCTGTCCACCACCAACTCCTGGAGTTTGTTCAAACTCATGTCCATTGAGTCAGTGATGCCATCCAACCATCACATCCTCTGTCGTACCCTTCTCCTCCAGCCTTCAATCTTTCCCAGCATCAGGGTCTTTTCAAATGAGTTGGTTTTTCACATCAGATGGCCAAAGTATTGGAGTTTCAGCTTCAGCATCAGTCCTTCCAATGAATATTCAGGACTGACTTCCTACAGAATGAACAGACAGCAGAGTTTGTTCAGATCGTCTAGAACAGGGGTCCACAGCCCCCAGGCCATGGTACTGGAACCAGGCCTCATAGTAGGAAGTGAATGGCAAGGAGTGAGCGAAGGAAAGTTCAAGATGCTTTGCTTCGCTCACTTACTTGCTGCTCCCCACCCTCAACTCCCATTCGTGGAAAAATTGTCTTCCACGAAAAAACTCCCTGGGGCCAAAAAGTTGGGAACCGCTGATCTAGAAGACAGTGCAGTCAGCTGGAGCTATTCAGCGCAGATAATAACTGCTGGTTATTAATAATAATGGTAAAGTCCCCACCATTTATTGAGTGCTTATTATGGTCTACTGGGTACTGCTCTGCATAGCAGGTACAGATGTTATTCCCAATTTATAGTTAAATTTACAGATAAAATCAAGGCACAGATTAAGTAACTTGACATGTTGTGCTTAATAGAAGCAAGTTCAAACCCACTTCTGTCAGACTTTAAAACTTAAGTCTTACCTGTTTTGTTTTATTGCTGTATATTCTAATCCTAATTTTTTTTTCATATATTTTCAAAAAAAGACAAATCTATTTCCACATTGATTAAGAGCATGCTGCTGCTGTTGCTAAGTCACTTCAGTCATGTCTGACTCTGTGCGACCCCATAGATGGCAGCCCACCAGGCTCCTCCGTCCCTGGGATTCTCCAGGCAAGAATACTGCAGTGGGTTGCCATTTCCTTCTCCAATGCATGAAAGTGAAAAGTGAAAGTAAAGTCGCTCAGTCGTGTCTGACTCTTTGAGACCCCATGGACTGCAGCCCTCCAGGCTCCTCTGTCCACAAGATTTCCCAGGCAAGAGTACTGGAGTGGGGTGCCATTGCCTTCTCTGGATTAAGAGCATAGGGAACTATTAAAATGTTTTAGGACATTATGAATCTAACATATATATATGTTGGTATTTTAAAAACTTATTTATTTATTTTTGGCTCTGCTGGGTCTTCGTTGCTGCTTGAGGACTTTTCTCTAGGTTTGGTGAGTGGGGGCTACTCTCTAGTTGCAATGCTTGGGCTATTCACTGCGATGGCTTCTCTTGTTGCTGAACACTGGTTCTAAGGTGTGCAGGCTTCAGTAGTTGCAGTACGTGGGCTCAGTAAATGGGGCTCCTGGGCTCTAAAGCACAGACTCAATGGTTGTGGTGCATGGGCTTAGTTGCTCTGTGGCATATGGGATCCTCCCAACCCAGGGATCGAACACATGTGTCCTGCACTGGCAGGAAGATTCCTTACCACTGAGCCTCCAGGAAAACCCTGTCAGTATTTTAAAAGTAAGTGTTAAATATCTAGAAATTTCTATCATATGGAAGAGAATGGACAATGCCTTCATTTATTCATGTGTGGGTTCAAGGAAGGTTTGATTGTATATCTTTATGTTTGTCTTAACCATTCCTTAAAGGACCTATTTTATTTAAAATTCCTTCTCCTCTGGGGTAATTGGAGAAGGAAATGGCACCCCACTCCACTACTCTTGCTTGGAAAATCCCATGGACAGAGGAGCCTGGAAGACTGCAGTCCATGGGGTCGCAGAGGGTCGGTCACGACTGAGCGACTTCACTTTCACTTTTCACTTCCATGCATTGGAGAAGGAAATGGCAACCCACTCCAGTATTCTTGCCTGGAGAATCCCAGGGATGGGGGAGCCTGGTGGGCTGCCGTCTGTGGGGTCACAAAGAGTCAGACATGACTGAAGTGACTTAGCAGCAGCAGCAGCTGGGGTAATTAATTCATCAAGATTTGCTTGAGAATTTTCCTGGTGTTAGCACTCGAAGTCCTGCATGCCAAGAAACCACTCCCTCAGTCCTTGGAAAATCAGGATGGTTGTTCCTGTTAGCTTCACAACACATGTGGGTGCTTTAAGGTTGTTTTTGGATGGTGGTGATAGGATCTAATGGGCTTGAGTCCTCTCTTGGGGAGAAAGAAGAAGTTGAGTTTCTGTTTTTCTGGGAGCACCTCAAGTGATGGAGATATTTTTCCTGAACCCTCATTTTATTTTTATCACTTTTATACTTTTCTTTTGCATCTTGAACTAAAAATCTATCTCAAAGAAGCTTCCATTCACATTTCTTACCCTACCACACAACTACAAAATGGAATGAACTTAATTATTTCCCCATGTGATGATACATTAAATATTTAAAGAAATCAGTCATGCCCTCCCCCAGTCTTTCCACCTTCAAACAACATATCTCCTAACAACTCAACATTTCTTATATTATTTTACCATCATGATTACTCTCTTCCAAATACAGTTTGATCCTGTGCTTAGTTGTTCCATCTTATCTGACTCTTTCCAACTCTTTGCATGGGAGCCCACCAGGCTCCTCTGTCCATGGGCTCATTCAAGTAAGAATACTGGAGTGGGTTGGTGGGTTGCCATTTTCCTGCCAGTTTCCTCTTCCAAGGGATCTTCCTGACCCAAGGATCAAACCCAAGTTTCCTCTGTCTCCTGCCTTACAGATGGATTCCTTACCTGTTGAGCCATCGGGGAAGCCCAATATTGTCATTTCTAGAAAGCTAATCAGCAGAGTATGTCACCTCCTTTGCCCAGAATCTATACTTCCTCTATTATTATTTTTAGTAAAAGGTGAAAGATTTATTTGGTCTTATGCTTCCTTTAATATAGCTTAATATCATAGTATTTTTCTTGGCAGTTACTAACTTAGATTGAGTTCCTGTCTACTCAAACTTTCAAGCATTTTTCTCATGTGCTTCTGCTACGCTGTATTGTTTATCTTGTACATGCAGTTATTTTTTTCTAGCTTGAAGTAAAGCACCTAACATTTAAGTCTGTTAAATTTTCAACTGCCCGCCTCTGCTTGCTTTTCTAAAATCACCCATTTCCAGTTTTGTTTGACTTACAGGTTTGATGAGCATAATTTTATGTCAATAATTGAACTGTTAAAAGGACAAGGCCTTCACTGGGATCTTTCCTTGTGTTTATTTAATCCACTAATTAGTCTTTAGTTATAATAATTCAACTATTTGAAATTAATTTATTAGTAACAATACATATTTACAACTTCACCCCATATAAAGCCAAGGTGGCAGGAGAGTGAAGTAACAATAGAAAACACTCTTTGATGATGAAGTATTTACTGCTTCTGT
This sequence comes from Madoqua kirkii, assembly GCA_006408675.1. Taxonomy (NCBI): domain Eukaryota; kingdom Metazoa; phylum Chordata; class Mammalia; order Artiodactyla; family Bovidae; genus Madoqua; species Madoqua kirkii. Next base: position 20,888 of record SJYC01116943.1, on the reverse strand, counting down.
CAAAACTGTGGAACTGCTTTCTAGACCTCGTGTTTTTTGACCAAGGAAGGCATTTCCCATCGTAATTCTCCACATTTTTTTACTGGGCTTGGCACTGAGTAAGTTTTAGTTATTAAAGAAGATCAAATCTTCTATCAAATAACTAAGATTTGGCCTTGTTAAAGATGTTCCAAAAATATATCATAGATTTCTTAGGTAAGTCCAAAAGAGAAGTTACAAATAGGCTTAGGAATACACACAGAGTCTTCCAAATGTATTCCTTTAAAGGAGAGGACACTTTTCAAAAGGGTAAGTTTCACTGTGTTTGTTAAGCCATCAAAGACAGTTTAACCTAGTAGGCAAATACATTAGCTTTGACCTGGTTCAGTGCCCAGTTCTCCCACTTGCCAGCTGTTTGATTTGGGGCAAATATATCAATGCCTTAGCTTAGTGCCTGGCATCTAGTGAGAGCTATAAAAATAAAATTAACTATTATTTATTAAGCATCATTTTATGCTAGGCACTGCATGAAGTGCTTAACATGCTGTCTCATGTTTTTTTTCCAAACACTTCTATGAGGACTCTTTTGTTATCCCTAGATCACAGGTGAGAAAAATTGAAATGGAAAGATTATGCAATTTGCTAAAGTTAAACATGGAAGAGAAGATATATATATATAAGTCTCTCTGACTCCAGACCAGGATCCCAAACACAATTCTATCCTGCCAGTCCCTGAATATTGATAAAACCCTCACTAGGTCTTAAAACTTTAACAGTATGAATAGGAAGGATACTGACCAGCAACCAGTCAGGCAGCTTCCAGGAGCCGAAAAGGTCCTCCAGGGCAAAGTTTTACTTTGATGATTCACTGGGGTGAGGTCTGGCCCTCGGTCCTATAGGCTTAGAAATTCAATTTATTATAGACTGTGGATTTATCTCCCAGAGCATAATCAAGCTTCCAGAAACTGGTATTCAAAATTAGAGACCAGTTAATTCACAATGAAAGTTATTAATAAAAATAGAATAGCCAACGGCTAAAACATTTGTGTCCTGTAACCAGCACCTGAGAATCAGATTCTAAGGGCAGGCTGCTTGCTGAGCATGGAATCAGATATGAGGGTGTCTGTTTTATGTATGAATGTTTGATAGAACCAAATTTATCCAGCTCCAAAGCAGTAATTTACTTGTCTCTAGAACTGAATAGGCCAATATAACCTCTCACTCAAAAACACTGGGATAAATACTACCAGCATTTGCTTCTTAGACCCACTTTTCTTCCTGTTTTGTGGTTTTATTTTTTTCCTTTGGTGGCGGGGAGGATGACCAATTCTTTCTTGATTGTAGATTAATTTTTTTTTCAGGTTACAGCATAATTCTTCTTTTACTAAGGTTTTTATTTTTGTATTTATTTATGTATTTATCTATTGCTACACTGCATGACTTGCCAACCAGGGACCGAACCCATGCCCTGGGCAGTGAAAGCGTGGTCCTAACCACTAGACTGTCAGGGAATTCCAAGTTTTTGAACAACAGTTCGCTGGGCCACTACACATTGATTTGAAGGTTTATATCTAAAAAAGCCAGTTTAGTTCCAGGTTCTTGCTAGGGAGTCCTCTCTCTGAGATCCAGAAGTACTGACAGCAACAATAAAAGACAAGACCCCACCCCTCTGGTGAAAGCTGTTTTCTCCTTTCTGAAGATCTTGTTGGTTGGCTTTCTAGCTTCAGAAACAAGGCAGTATTGCTGTCTGAGGTTGAATGCCAAAGAATTGATGCTTTCGAATCATGGTGTTGGAGAAGACTCTTGAAAGTTCCCTGGACTGCAGGGAGATCAAACCAATTAATCCTAAAGGAAATTAACCCTGAATATTCATTGGAAGGACTGATGCTGAAGCTGAAACGCCAATACTTTGGCTACCTGATTCGAAGAACTGACTCATTGGAAAAGACCCTGATGCTGGACAAGACTGAAGGCAGGAGCAGAAGGGGATGAAAGAGGGTGAGATGGTTAGATAGCATCATTGGCCCAATAGAGATGAATTTGAGCAATCTCTGGGAGAGAGTGAACAACAGGGAAGCCTGGCGTGCTGCAGTCCATGGGGTCAAAAGGAGTGCAACAATAACTAAAAACTAAAAGATAACACTATGTTCTGTAGCTAGTGAAGAGATAGACTGCTTGGAAGAAGATTTACGTAATTCTGCAGACTCCACTGGCTGTGCCAGCTCTGGGTGAGTTGGGTGCACACGGTGTTAAATGATTTGTTTTTTTCTTTGCTCTTCGCTGTAGGTCCAGGCAGCTACATCAACAGTAGCCTTCCTACTCCATGCAGAGCTTCCAGCATGCCTGGGAGTCTCCTGCTGAAAATAACATGGAATGCTTGGAACTAGCGAAGATAAGGCTGGAAGCTCTACTGGGTAGAGCAGTCAGCACTTAAAGGAGGCATGATCCAGCAATCCCACGACTGGGCATATACCCTGAGAAAACCATAACTGAAAAGGACACATGTACCCCAGTGCTCATTGCAGCACTATTTACAATAGCTAGGACATGGAAGCAACCTAGATGTCCATCAATAGGTAACTGGATAAAGAAGCTGTGGTAGATATACACAGTGGACTATTACTCAGCCATAAAAAGAAAATAATTTAGTTTGTTCTAATGATGTGGATGAACCTAGAGCCTATTATGAGTAAAGTCTGAGAGAGAAAAACATCATATATTAATACATATATATGGAATATAGAAAGATGATACTGATGAGCCTATTTGCAGGGCAGCCATGGAGACACATAGAGGACAGACTCATGGACACAGTAGGGGAAGGAGAGGGTGGGACAGATTGAGAGAGTAGTAAGGAAACATAGACATTACCATATGTACAATTAATAGCCAGTGGGAGTTTACTGTATGATGCAGGGAGCTCAGAACTGTGCTCTGTGACAACACAGAGGGATGGCATGGGCTGGGAGGTGGGAGGGAGGCTCAAGAAGGAGAGGACATAGGTATGTCTATGGCTGATTCATGTTGATGTATGGCAGAAACCAACACAAGACTGTAATTATCCTTCAATTAAAAATAAATATATTAAGGACTTAAAGGAGGGAAGCTGTGCTCAGAACCTTTGGACCTAGGGTAACTGCAGAGTTTAAAGTCAAGTAATGGATACCTCAACCTACTCCAGTATTCTTGTCTGGAGAATTCCATGGATAGAGGAGCCTGGTGGACTATAGTCCATGGGGTTGCAAAGAGTTAGACATGACTGACTAACACTTTCACATACAATGGATGCCTCACTACCAATGTGTGCCACATGGCAGCTGTGAACAGCAGGTGACAGGGGAAAAGTTCCTCTCTTCTCCTTCTGCAGGTGGTGACTCTACACATCTTCAGGGCACAGGGGAAAGGAAGGTGGTCCTGCCAGGGCAGTATTTTCCCAGCTCTAGACTACTGGGCTGCCACATTGGGAAGGTACAAGAATGGGAACCCCTGACTTTCAAGGCCTACCATGCCAGTTCTGTTCTGCAGGATGGGAAGAATCCGGGTCTACCAGACCCCGAACTTTCAGTGCATAAACACAGGACACTGGATAGACTCAAAAATAGCCACAGCCTCTCCCTGGAGAGATCTCTAAATGGTGCTGGGAGAAGGGCAGAGTGAATCAGGAAGTCAAGATACTGCTACCGATTCTTTCCACTGAAGGCCAACCAGGGGACTAGACTGTCGGTCCACCCACTGCAAATATCATGATTTATCATACCACCTTTGGGCTTCCCAGGTGGTGCCTTTAGTAAAGAACACCCCTGTCAATGCAGGAGACACAGAAGACACAGGTTCAATCCTTGGATCAGGAAGATCCCCTGGAGAAGGAAACGGCAACCCACTCCAGTGTTCTTGCCTGGAGAATCCGTTGGACAGAGGAGCCTGTAGTGGGCTATGGTCCACAGGGTGACAAAGAGTCGGAGGGGACTGAAGCACTTTAGCACACACACGCACCGTTCCCCAACAATCATACATTAAAATGAAGCTCCCACCAGTGTCCAGGGGTTAACTGAGTAGAAGACCTGGCCCCTTTATGACTCCAGATTCTTGCAAGGAGTTTGTTTTCTGAACATTCCTCTCTGTACACTCCCCTCTCTCTTAACTGGCCCTACCCATTGAGGTATATTCCAGATCTTTCTCCTGTATCTTTGGCTTGGCTCAAGCCTCTGAACCCTCCACAGAGGAGACTAAAAGCAAGGAGATGGCCAAAATAGGCAGTCAGGGAAGAGTACAGGCATTCCTATTGCATCTGCTCAGTCTCTCAGCAACCCTCGTGTCAGGGGACTACTCAAGTTTCCAGGCTGAGCCCAGAGAGAGAGGCTCCCCTTCTCCACTCCCAGTGTGAGACACAGAGCAACGTTTCTCAGAGGCAGTCTTCTGAGTGCTGAAAGTCATAGATGCCGGTGATGAATGTGGGTGTTCTCCAGCAGCTCCCTTCTGGACATAATTCCTCGGAGCTGTCCCCTGGCTCTGTTTGAGGCAGGGTCTGGTTGGCTGTACTCTCAACATAACTCCTTGTCCTTTCTCTCATTATCATTGGTTCTCACAGGAGTTGTTGCTCCTGGTTGCCACAGGTAATACCTATTATTATTGTTGCTATTTTTAACACTCTCGAGAACCAACATTCAGGGCTGAAAGATTTCCACAAAGCCAGGCAGCAGTGACAGGCGACCACTTTCGCAAGGCTTGCTTAACTGATTGACTCAGAAACATCTGTTACGTATTGGCACGTGCAATGTGAATGTGCAGCTTGATGATGTGGAGGGAAACAAAGATGAATGAGAAAACAAGATTCTTTCTTTCAGGGGGTTACATTCTAATGGAGGCCTTTTTTGTTATTGTTTTAGTCACTGAGTCCTGTCTGACTCATTTGTGACCCCATGGACTGTAGCCCACCAGGCTCCTCTGTCCTTGGAATTTCCCAGGCAAGAACACTAGGGTGGGTAGCTATTCCCCTTTCCAGGGGATCTTCCCAACTCAGGGAACCTGCATCTCCTGCATTGGCAGGTGGATTCTTCACCACTGAACCACCAGGGAAGCCCAGTGGAAACCTAGGTACATCTATAAATCACTGAAATATAAGGTGAGGACAGAACGGCAGATAATAGCTGTATTCTCCAAATCCGGAAAAGTTGAAGGAGAGCATTTTCAACTATCAGGCCACCAGGCAGATGCCTGCTCATCTCCTGGGGTTGTCTAAGAAGGCAACACTAAGGTTAATAAAGTCAATTGTAACATGTTAAGCACCATAAGGTAAATATTTCATAATGCCCCATGCACCCAGGGGCTCAGTGTTTCATCACTTTCTTTTAAATGGATATCTTCTAAATTGATGAAATGTGTTACTACCCTTCACCTCCCTTTTATGAAAGGAAAAGAAAAATAGATGTAAGAAATAGAAGCTGCACTTCCCTGTTCCTCAGGGCAACTAACAAGAGAACAAACAGCGTTCAGTACCAAGAATAAAGTTGACTCATACTCTTAGGCTCTCTCTCCTTTTAGAGCGCATTGATTGAAGACTTGGAACATTCATTCTCTTAGGGAAACAGACCAAGTCGCCAAGGGAGAGAGGGTAAGGAGGGAATAGGGAAAATGAGGTGAAGGAACAGGAGGCCGTGGCTACTACACTGCCTTTGACAGTCTCTTTATCCCCACAGAAAAGACTGTTCCAGGAAATTTATATTCTAGGCAGAGTGATAAGGATGAGTAGAAATCATACATATTCTGGCCCAACATCCTAGGGGAAGAAAGTAAGTCTTGTGACAACATGAGTATCTTTGTGGCCTGGTACCAGCCCAAGGGGCTTCCCAGGTGGCACAGTAGACACAGGAGACACATCTTGATCCCTCAGTTGGGAAGATCCCCTGGGGGAGGAAATGGCAACAACTCCAGTCTTCTTCTGGAAAACCTCATAGACAGAAGAGCCTGGTAGGCTACAGTTCATGGGGTTGCAAAGAGCTAGACACGAATGAGCACCCATGAGCACATACCAGCCCAAGGTCTGCAGGTCTAGAAAACTTAAAAACAAAATCAACAAGAGTATAAAGTCTACTATAGAGAATTAGAAGTAAAGAGAGGAAGTAAACATTTCCCAAAACAGATTTTCCATGAGTGCCATTATGTAACCTCAGGTCAAGAGATGAGAGCCTAAAATCCAGGAAGGACCCAAAGTCCATGTATAGGACAAGGACATCATATGTCTTCCACAAATGCACCTCAAAATAGTGGCATGAAGAAAAATAGCACATAGACAGCTCTAACACTAGGATCCTGGCTTTCTAGATAAAGGAAGTAAAAAAGATGTTTTGTCTACTGTAAATTCATTTTGTTCTGTATCATTGCCTTTGCTATCCTTTTCCCTATTCCTATCAGTTATCTTTACACTATTTAAATATTCATGTTTGTTTTTATAAAAACTATTTGAGGGCAGGGATAATGTGTACCTTTGCCTTTGATGGAAACTAGCTCAGTGCCTGTTCTTATTAGGTCACTAAGAAATGCTGTTTGATTTAATGTTATAGGAGAATTAGACTTCAAGGGTCAACAGCTGCAAGGGCTGGCAATCCATAGAATTTCCATGAGGCAAAGCCACATTTGGCAATTACAAGGGCATACCAGTGAAGTGAAGAGAAGCGTCAGATTTTGCAATAGTTCTGCAAATAAGATAGATTTTCTGGAGTGGCTGTATTCTCAGAAAATTATGTGCTGAATGCCAAAAAGTAATCCAGGTTCTCACTTTTATAGAGATCATGCAAGATATAATCTCTGCCAGATTCAAATGAATAAGGGTGACATTTATAAGTTTTCTTAGCACTATATAGCATTATGCTAGGTATTACACACGTAGAATATTTTTAAAAGTAAGATGTTATTACTGCCTTCAAGCTTAAAATCTTAACGTAGAATCAGTGTGAATATACATAAACTAATCAATGTTTACACTGGAGAAGGAAATGGCAACCCACTCCAGGACTCTTGCCTGGAAAATCCCATGGATGGAGAAGTCTGGTAGGCTACAGTCCATGGGGTCACAAATAGTCGGATACGACTGACTGACTTCACTTTCACTATAATAAATTAAACATTTTAGCACTGCTATTGGAAAATGTGTCCTAAGTGGTGGCCTTTAGATGAGTCTTCAAGACCCCCAATTTTTGTGAGTTTTTACTCCTCTGAGGCTTCACAAAGCTATTCTGTGGACATTTGAAATATAATAAAGTTTATTGCTTTAAACCCCACCCCACTCCACCTTACTCACACCTATTTATATTTTGAGATAGCATTTCATATACTTCATGTAACAATGTGCTTAGCTTTTGACTTCTTAACGCTCTAGCCTTTGAGCTTGAATCTATAACCCTAACTTGCAGTTTAAGCTTCACTCAAGAACTCAGATTCTTCCTGCTAGAAGAGCAAGAGAAAACTTAACCACTAGTTAAAAATTCAGTCTCAAAGGTAATCGAATTTTAAGGAGGTTCCTGCCTTATACCTCTAATCTCCAGAACTAGATTTCTTGCTCGTAATTTCTCCTCCCATGAATAGAATTACAGTCCCCAAAACTATATTCTTTTCAATGCGGTCTCTGTTTTCTATGATTTTTTTGGATGCCAGCTTTCTGCACATCTGTTCTGTTCACGTTGTCTAATTCTTGCTCAGATTAACACCCCGAATCTTAGATGCATTTTAGACTTTTACCATAAGTTAAAACTTTCTGCATGGTCCTTGGGGGCTAGCTTTGGTGACAGAGTCACAAAAAAGGCAGTAGCTCAAGGGTCTCTCATTTCAAGTGTTTCTGGTTGCAAGGCAAGAAGAGCAAGTAAGAGGCTGCAGCTCTGTGACCGGCTCATAGTCATCAACTTGTTCATGTTCCAAACACTAGAATATATGATTTCTGCTTTAAGCCATGAGACAAGAAAAGAGGTATTTTAGGGAAAAGGCTTAATACAGCATTGAGTGGATTAGATGCAAGATGATCAAGATACTATATACCTTAGCAAGATACTATGATACTTATCAAGAAACTATATTCCTTCTGGAATGGCAGTCCATTCCAGAATTCTTGCCTGGAGAATTCCATGGACAGAGGAGCCTGGAAGGCTAGAGTCGATGCGACTGCAGAGTCGGACACAACTGAGCAACTAACACTAGCATTTACATAGATCAAACGAGATGATGCAAGCAAAGTAACCAGCACTGTTCCTGGCACTCCACAACCATTAGTTCTTTTTCCTCTGCATATATATTTTACAGTTAAAGTATTTTTGTATACACTAACCCCCCAAAACCTTCTGAGTTAGATGTTTCCCCAAAGAAGAGTGACTTGAACCCCAAAGGAGCTCATCTGAAAAACCACAGGGTTGAGAGTCAGACTCAGGTCTTCAGACACCAAAGCCAGTTCCCTTTCCCCTACACTCCAGACTGTTCTTATTGCATTGTCCTAAATTTAAGATGATGGCCTGGACTGGAATGTTAATGATGGGATGGCGATCAAAGACTGATGTGAATTCCTGGGTAGCAGAGCTTTGTTAAAAAAAAAACCTTTTATCTCTTTCAAGATACATCTATTTTCACATTTTAACATTTTTAAAATTGAGACAATTGGTCTTTTTCAGTATTTATTTTTTACCTCGCAGCAGGAGGAAGAGGAGGAGGAGGCAGCATGTAGCTGCTATTGTCTGCTCATCCACAAACTTGGTTGTTATTCCTGATGGCAGGACAGGATAAATAAAATCCATAGACTTTTTACTAAAAACAAACAAACAAACAAAAAACAATAAAACAAAAAACCATTTAAGCACCATTTATACAAGAAATATGAATCTTAATTGTTGTCTGAAAACCTTCCCTTAACACTTTTTGGTAAGATCAAGAAAGTACCAGCATCAAAACTTGTAGACTGGATATCAGGAGCTTGGAAGAAAATTACAGAAAAAAAAATGGTGGAACCCTGCTTAAGGAACGCTGCAGAAGACAGACTCTGAATGGAAGACTGAACTACTGTAACATTCATTAGTTTCCGTTTTATTGATGCGCTAGTGTTTCTTGTTGTTCGGTCCCTAAGTTGTGTCCAGCCATTTGTGACCCCCAAGGACTGCAGCATGCCAGGCTTCCCTGTCCTTCACTGTCTCCTGAAATTTGCTCATATTCATGTCCCTTGAGTCGGTGATGCAATCTAACCATCTCATCCATCCTCTGCCACCCCTTTCTCTTTTTGCCATTAATCTTTCCTGGCATCAGGATCTTTTTCAATGAGTCATCTCTTCGCATCAGATGGCCAAAGTATTGGAGTTCCAGCTTCAGCATCAGTCTTTTCAATGAATATTTGGGGTTCATTTCCTTTAGGATTGATTGGTTTGATCATGCAGTCCAAGTCACTTTCAAGGGTCTTCTCCAGCACCACAATTCGGAAGTATCAATTTTTCGGCACTCAGCCTTCTTTATGGTACAACTCTTGTGCATCACAGCCTTGTCATGGTGAAGGGGCTTGTATAACTCAGTGAAGCTATGAGCCATGTGGTGCAGGGCACTCCAAGACAGACAAGTCATAGTGCAGAGTTCTGACAAGATGTGGCCCACTGGAAGAGGGAATGGCAAACCACTCCAGTGTTCTTGCCATGAGAACTCCATGAACAGTATGAAAAATGCACTAGTGTAATAGGCGATAAAAATACATGCTCAAATAAACTTAATAAGGTCTTTAATAAGGGCCGCATGAATAGAAAGCATTGCCTCATTGATTAACTTGTGGCATTCTTTTGTTAGCAGTTTATAAAATAATGATGTGTTCTACAATTGGTAATGTCTTAAATTTAATGAGGATGGCCATGTTATATTTGTATAAATGCTCTACAGTTTATACAGTTAGCTCATTGTAGTCATCTTAATAACCTTGTGATATTAGAAGCAAAATATTAACATCAAGTTTTATCGATGGGAAAAACAAGGCAGATTAAATAACCTACTTAGCCAGCTATAGATCAGGATAAGGACTCCAAATTCAGTCATCTAAATAAGTCTAACACTCTTTTTTTTCCCTCTAAAATTTCAAGACTCCTATTATTCTAAGAGTTTAAAAAAAAAAAAAAAAGAGAGCAGACCTGATGAGAATGAATGTAATAGTTGAGGATGAGTATTAAAAATGCCTCCCTTTTGACAAGGTAAGTGATTGTCATGGCTGTAACAGTAATAAATCACTCTTACAGCCTAGAACTGTGTACTAGCACACAAAAGGTGTTGAATAAATAATAGAAGTTATATCGCTCAGGGTAGTTAATGCTAGCTATCCTAGCAGTCAAGCCATGAACTCTTAATGGCTTAAGCAGCAAAATTATATATCTCACACTTTGCCCTATATCTAGCCCAGGTTGGCAGGCAGTGAAGGTTGCATTGTTCTATTCCACACCTTCACTCAATTAACCAAGATGACTCAGAGCAATCTTGCAGCTGTACATGTGGAACATGTAACTCCTGAGGTCACTGTGAGGGGGTGAGACGGTCAGAGGAGGCACACTGGCTTATAACTTCCTCAGCCTGAAAGTGACACAAGACTTCCTTCAGGATATGACCCAGAAGCCATCACTTGATCCTAACCTAGCTGAAGGAAGGCTGGGAAAAGCAGAGGAGCGAAAGAATATCTGGTGACTGCAGTCTATTCTACAATAGTCCTATCACTATTTCCTTGAGGACAAGAATGTTTTATTTACTGATATTCCCAAATATCTAGAATAGTATCTGGCTTATACTGTTCATGAATAATTACTGAATTAATAAATCAGTGAATTAGTAAGTGGCATATCATGTTGGTTTTCCTTGTTTTGACTCTGAATCTACTGTGGAAAGTTTCTAGATAGAATTAGATACTCAACTTCAGGTTAATATTTCCAAAATATCTATAGTCAACAAGCAGGTGCTCAGGGAAGAATTTATTTGAAGTTGGCGAACTCATTCTCAAAGTAATTATTAATAGATCACATGAAATCTTTTCTATAGGAGCTTAATGATTCTTTAAATTTACCAAAATATTAGGAAACACACTCAGTTCTAAAAGCCAGGTAGGTTTCTCGGTTTCACTTATAAATGAACACAGGCTGCAATCTTCATAAAAATGATTGCTTAGGGAGTGTGAAATAATTAGCCCTGATGATACGAATTCAGACTGGGGTGATATGAAAAGGCGAGCAGTAGTCGGGCACAGGAAACTGAACAGTAAATAACAGTCCTTTTGGCTCTGATTCAACACCTAATCTTAGTATCACCTGCCTGGTCAGGAAGGCAGAGAGTTCAACACTGATTTTCACAAAGGAACCTAAAAGTGATTATAAGAAGCAATTCATCATTCATCCAACAAATGTTTATAAGCACCAAATATGTGCAAAGCACAGTGCTTCGTGGAGACTCAGGTTCAAAAGACAGATAAGATTCCTACTCTAACGGAACTTAAAAATCTAATAGAGAAGACAGACAGTGAACAATAATTATCATTAAGCATGACACAGGTTGTAAAAAGGGAAGAACCAGGTGCTATGGACTGATAAACTGGGGGACTTCTTGCTTTTGAGCAGTAAGAAAGTAGGATTAGGGAAGCTCTCCTCAAGAAATTGAGGTTTCAACTTGAAGGATAAAGAGGATTTGGTGTCAGACAAGTGAGGGAAGAATTCCAGATGGAGGGAATAATCTTGTCTTCACAACCCTGCTAGGAAGTCACTCAGGATTAAATGCTTTATTATATAGTGGTAGGAGAACAAAGAGATTTAAGCAATGTTCAAAAGACACTGTTAATTAGGACTATAGGCTATGTTCCTTACCTTCCAGGGCAACGCATAAAATTGTCTCCCTTTCCTGATTGAAAACAGTGGCTGAGCCAGTCACTCTTATAACCCTCCAGGCACATCAACCAGCCACAGACTAGACTGATTTAACAGATATGAGTTTGCAGCTTGTTTCTTGCTATGCAGGATGAGAATGAGCCCTAAATGGTTTTCATGCAGGAAGAGGGTGGGGAGTAGTGGTGGAGAGAGGAGCTTCATTGGTGAGAGCCAAGTGCTAAAAGCGGTGCCTGTGACATTTCCGTCAGCAGGCCTCCCTCCTTCATTGTGTTATGAGACACACATCAGATGTTCTGGTTTATGATTTCACCTTCGGAGAACACAACCCTCTGAGATCTAAGCTCATGTATCTCTCCCTGGCATGCCGCCTGTTCATTAACTGAACACTAAGGTCCATTTGAGACTGACAACTAAATGCTGAGAATATTGGAACCCCTTTCTCCTATCTTCATTCAAGGTGGTCTAGGATCCTATGGAGTGGTTAAGTGTTAGGCCCAGGTGCCTAGTTGCTGTACTTGCTAGAAAGTGACAAAGCACAGACTACCAAAAAGATTCTGTCCAGATGCCAGAGCCATGTCAGATACAAAGTCACATACAGCTGCTGTCTTCTCCAGTTTGGGTAAGCCAGAGGACAATGTATTTTCTCTCCTTTCGAAGACAGAGTAGGGACTAAACTCATGGAGGTCTCAGGTAAGCACCACGTTATTCATTAGTAGACCAGACAGACTTACAGAGGGCCAAAACTTTGTCTTTTCATATTGTGTATACCTCCCCAGGTAAATTCAAGTAGAAAGAATCTATTATTTACAGGGGAGATAACAGAGGAAAGCCTTTATCGACGTCTTTGATTCAACAGCAAGATCCTGATTTGACTGAGATGTCAGCAAATGAAATTGTTTGCATACTAACAATCTCCAAAAATTTAAAAGTTTCTGATCATTTAAAAATAGGTTAGAGATTTCCATAAAATATTTGTGCTGAAAACTGTTTACTTGCTTCCAAAAATGCTGGGTCAAGATAGTTGTTCAGATTACTTCCCCAAATTATCTCATGCAGCTATGAAAACCAATGTAAAATAAATGCTAAATTGTTTTCTTCATAAAGAACAAGATTAAAAGAAAAAGAATGAGATTACATAATGATGACAATAATCTGCTCTAATCTAAATGATAGCAGTCTTTGAGCACCAAAGCTGCCTTCTCTACCTTTGGGAAGCCACATTTAAATGATTTTGTGTCAGAAATCTTTTATAAGCAGATATTAGACCCAATTTGAAGCAACTTGAATGATGGATTTGCTTTGAAAGGAGTGTGATAAAGTGAGCAGTGAGTTTATATCAGGGCTTCTTAGTACATGTTGTTACCTTTTATAATCAGTCTGATCCTGAGGAAGGTAGCTGGGTAAAAAGGAAGGATATGAGATAGTTAAATCAGTATCATGAAGTTGTATTTATAGATTTTACTTCAAATGAACTATTCTAAAGGTATACAGTATATGAGTAATTCTGGGGGGTGGGGAGAGGGAAGCGACAATTCAAAACTAGGAAGAAAACAATTAAAAAATAATAATGTTATCATGTTTTTAAGATATAGTAAAATCCTAAAATGTTTCCATCTCTTTTCTCAGACTTAAAAGAACACAGCTGCCAACTATTCAGTTCAGTTCAGTCGCTCAGTCGTGTCCAACTCTTTGCGACTCCATGAATCACAGCACGCCAGGCCTTCCTGTCCCTCACCAACTTCTGGAGTTTACCCAAACTTGTGTCCATTGAGTTGGTGATGCCATCCAGCCAGCTCATCCTCTGTCGTCCCCTTCTCTTCCTGCCCCCAATCCCTCCCCGCATCAGGGTCTTTTCCAGTGAGCCAGTCAGGTGGTCAAAGTAGTGGAGTTTCAGCTTTAACATAGTTCTCAGTCGTGTCCAACTCTTTGCGACTCCATGAATCACAGCACGCCAGGCCTTCCTGTCCCTCACCAACTTCTGGAGTTTACCCAAACTTGTGTCCATTGAGTTGGTGATGCCATCCAGCCAGCTCATCCTCTGTCGTCCCCTTCTCTTCCTGCCCCCAATCCCTCCCCGCATCAGGGTCTTTTCCAGTGAGCCAGTCAGGTGGTCAAAGTAGTGGAGTTTCAGCTTTAACATAGTCCTTCCAATTAATATTCAGGACTGATTTCCTTTAGGATGGACTGGTTGGATCTCCTTGCAGTCCAAGGGATTCTCAAGAGTCTTCTCCAACACCACAGTTCAAAAGCATCAATTCTTCGGCGCTCAGCCTTCTTCACAGTCCAACTCTTATATCCATACACGGCCACTGGAAAAACCATAGCCTTGACTGGACGGACGTTTGTTGGCAAAGTAATGTCTCTGCTTTTGAATATGCTATCTAGGTTGGTCATAACTTTTCTACCAAGGAGTGTCTTTTAATTTCATGGCTGCAATCATCATCTGCAGTGATTTTGGAGCCCCCCAAATAAAGTCTGGCACTGTTTCCCCATCTTTTTCCCATGAAGTGATGAGACCAGATGCCATGATCTTAGTTTTCTGAATGTTGAGCTTTAAGCCAACTTTTTCACTCTCCTCTTTCACTTTCATCAAGAGGCTTTTTAGTTCCTCTTCACTTTCTGCCATTATGCAATAAGCAGAAAGGAAGAAAGATGAGATAAAGATTCTAGGAATTAGAAAATTCAATTATTGTTTGGATTAGAAATACTATCTGTGTACGCTAGGATAACTTCAGGCTTTATTTTTTTATCTATGAAATAAAAGGAATTGGGTTATTTCTAACTCACCTTCCAGTTTGAATAGTGCATGATTTGATCTGACAGGCAAACTCTCCCAGTTTGTCATCCTTGTTTACTTAATCTCAAATTTTTAAAAAAAGTCACTTACCACAGATTCTTAAAATAGCTCTCTCTATATAGAATGTATTCCTTTTTTCAGGAGTCATGACATGACTTAAAAACTATATTGATAAAAATTATCCAAATAAAAATAAACAGAAAATAAATGCCACGCTATTATCCCATCACTGAGGAAAGGTTTTCTTAACATTTTAAGTTATAATTTTCTAACATTACTTTTGTTCCTGTACTTTTACACATATTTACTTAAAAAGAAAACCGTGATAACTTTGTACTTAGTGTTTTGAAAACTGCATTCCTTAGTAATATATCATAAATATTTTGCATATTTTTCTAAAACATGAATGTTTTTCATGGCTGCATTTGTAATCCATCATTAAATTGTCTTCTTTTTAATGTAAGCATATAGTATCTTTGCTGTTAATGCTGAATGTTATTAACAGTTTTTTCTTTTTATTATGTAATATTATATGTATAAATGTATTACATCCGTACTTTAGGCATTCACCCTTTCAAGAGTTTTGGATTGTTTTCATTTTTTGAGAGGTGGGCAATTTTATAGAGTTGCTATTAACATTAATATGTTGTTGTATAAGTATAGGTTTAAATCTTTTAAAAGTAAATACCTAGAAATATCATTGCTATTTCCTACAAATGGAAGTTTAACTATGAGAATATGCCAGAATATTTTCCAGAGTAACTGCTATATCTTTTTCTTTCTCCAGGCATTTCTCTGGATCTGTCTCTTATACACATCTCAACTGTATATTTCCCTCAGCTACTTTAATCATTTGGAAGCAACTTGAATTCAACATGAAAATCCAAACTGATGCCCTTGTCCCTTAAATTTGTTTCTTAGGTAATTTAATAATATTAGCTTTTCTACAGTGATACAACTGCGAACCCAGAGGATTTTCTGACCAACTGCGCACACTCCATCACCCACACTTGCAGTCTCACCCCATATTATATTGCTGTTTCACTTGAATAAAACTTGAATCCTTCTTTGTATTAACTGTTACCTTCTCGTTGATGAAGGTGATTATTTCACCTGGACCACTTCAGTGGACCCTCTTGATATTTTCATTTTAATAACTTCATCCCTGGCCTGAAATCCTCTAATGAATCAGTCATATTGCTTGCAGAGTAAAGATCAGTATATTAATAAGAACAAGATTTGGTATAATCTACTACAGTTATCCTTCCCTGTCTCAACTTGTACTCCTTCCTCGCCTGACTTCATTTTAATTGTTTCAAATGGGCACTGCCTACTGACTCAGCAGCTTCACATAAGTGTTTGCTTCTAATGTTTGTGTTCCCTTCTTTTCATCTAAGTAATTTCTCCTCAACCATCAGATCTCAGTTCAAATGCCATTTTCTTAGGGAATATTTTCTTTCATTCCAGACTAGATGAGGTTACCTGTTACAATCTTTCATAGCAAATAAACTATGTATTTTGTCATAATTCTTATAATCTCATTTTTAATAAAATCTACTACAATTATCCTTCCCTGTCTCAACTTGTACTCCTTCCTCGCCTGACTTCATTTTAATTGTTTCAAATGGGCACTGCCTACTGACTCAGCAGCTTCACATAAGTGTTTGCTTCTAATGTTTGTGTTCCCTTCTTTTCATCTAAGTAATTTCTCCTCAACCATCAGATCTCAGTTCAAATGCCATTTTCTTAGGGAATATTTTCTTTCATTCCAGACTAGATGAGGTTACCTGTTACAATCTTTCATAGCAAATAAACTATGTATTTTGTCATAATTCTTATAATCTCATTTTTAATATATGATCAATATTAATGTTGAGCTTCCCTCGTGTCTCAGTGGCAAAGAATCCTCCTGCAATGCAGGAGACATGGGTTTGGTCCCTGGGTTAGGAAGATCCTCTGGAGAAGGAAATGGAAACCCACTCCATTATTTTTGTTTGAGAAGTCCCATGGACAGAGGAGAAGAGTCTGGAGGGCTATAGTCCATGTTGTTACAAAAGAGTCAGCAACAATTTAGCAGCTAAGTGACATTAATATCCATGTCTTACCCATCTCTAAGAAATCTATATCATCCTTATTGACTATAAGCTCCATGAGAACACGGGTATTTGTAATCTACTTTGTTTTACTCCTGGTATCAGTTACATTGCTTGGAACACAATAGATTTTCAATGAATGGACTGATTAAATAAATTGAAAAATGAGGAAAGAATATCAAAGCAATAAAGAAAAGTTGTTAAAGCTGGCCATTAGAGAAAAGCAACTCTTTCATAAAGAGATAACAGAAAATGAAACAATGTCTAATGTAAATGAAAGGATCAGTACTAAGAGAAAATATAAAAAATCCACTTTGTTACAGCAAAATATTGCTCTTAAAAGTAAACATATGGAAAGTTTACTTCTATAATATACTCAGAAAATGTTTTATTCATATACAGTGTTGTAAGTTTGCATCCCTTCAAAATCATGAAGAAGCAGAGTGTCACTGAAATAATAACTTATTAATAAACTGTCATTTCTATCTCCAGGGGATCTTCCTGACCCAGGGATTGAACCGAGGTCTCTTGCATTATGAGCAGATTCTTTATCATCTGAGCCATCAGAGAAGCTCCATGGACTCTTAGAAATGGAATTATTTTAACAAATAGACAATTGATCTAAATGATCTGTTTATCACTGTAGTGTAATATAGACTATTTCATCAAAGGATAGAATCAGATATCCTTTATTCTTTTAAATTTTGAGTAAACTCCGTGAGGAAACAAGGGCTAAGGGAGAAAGAATACATGTCCAATTCATCACCATCTACCAGATATGTACTTTTAACTTCTTTACAAATAATAGTCTTGTATGTGACACTTATTTTTTAAATTAGTTAAACCCATGAATATCAATCTCCATTTCAGAGGCTTATAAAACTGATTAATAGGATCTGGAGGCAACCTGGAATGATTTGATTCCCTTCTTTATTGAATAAAATAGGAACACAATGAAGATCATTCTAGTGCTAGAGGTCAAATGCTTGTTTCAGTGTTGTTTTCTTTTTGAAAGTGAAAGTAATGGCGTTAGTGGCTCAGATGTGTTTAACCTCATGAATTATAGCCCAGCAGGCTCCTCTGTCCATAGGCAAGAATACTGGAGAGGGTAGATTTTCTCTTCTCCAGGGGATCTTTCCAACCAAGGGATTGAACTCGGGTCTCCTGCATGGCAGGCAGATTCTTTACTATCTGATCCACCAGAGAAGCCCTATGACATAGCTCTGAGGTTTTTCAAATAATTCAGTAAGGGAACAAACGGTACCCCAGCACACAATCAAATGACACTCCGTTTGTTTCTCACTATAACCTCATAATTTTGTTTTTTCTTCATTCCCTAGATCCATGTCCTTCATATCTAATCTGTGATATTTGAATTGCAGGATCTGCAATTTATGTGTGAATTTGTGTTAATCTCTGTATCGAACTGATGGGTGTGTCAAAGAACAAAACTAATCTTATTCTTTCCTCTTGATAGTTTCCTTGGACTGTAGCCCATCAGACTTCTCTGTCCATGGAATTTTCCAGGCAAGATTATTGGAACAAATTTCCATTCCCTTCTTCAGGGGATCTTCCCAACCCAGGGATCAAACCAGAGTCTCCTGTGTTGCTGGCAGATTATTTCCTGTCTGAATCACCAAGGAAGTCCAGTTATTGATACTTTCCTTAAACTTAAGTTATACAAGATAAGTGATATCATAGATTTACAAGTACTTTATTTACTAATAGCTAACTCTGAAAGCTGAGATCAGGATTCAAAGTTTCAGAACACTGCTTGACTAAAATATTTGAGCCTCTAGGGTCTCAAAACCTGGTTGTAAAACTTGCCAAGAATGGATTATACTATTTCACTTCTTAATTGTATTAGTTCTTCTGGGCACATAAAAGTGCAAAGACAGCACAATTTTAAAAATAAGAGTCTACTGGACATTTTCAAACCTTGAAAAAGGTTCATGTCAGCTTCTGTCCTATAAATGTGCAAGCCTATTTTTTCTCTTCAGTGGCTACTGTTTCTTCACCTGTAATTCAGCACATAATTTCAGAAGCATCTGGGATTCTATAAAACTATATGAAGAATCACAGTGTGTGTAAACAGATGTCTATGTGAGTATATTCTCTCATGGATGGATATTATGGGGGGATTTTCTTTAGCTTTTTTGATTTGCCATAAATTTGTACAATACTTCATTATGGATAAATAGACAGATAATTAAAACAGGCATGTGAATACCATCAATACTGTTTTACATACCAAATCTTAAAAACAGCATTAATGTACCATTATTATATGAAAAGGGAATGTAAGGCAGAAAAGGGGAATCTAAATCCATGTAGTCCATGGATTTATGTTTATGTTATCACATAAAGAAATTCCTTTTAATCCAGTGTTGTTGTTCAGTCACTAACTTGTGTTTGACTTTGTGATGCCATGGACTGCAACATATCAGTCTTCACTGTCCTTCACGATCTCACAGAGTTTGCTCAAATTCATATTCATTGACTCAATGGTGCCATCTAACCATCTCATCCTATCACCTCATTCACCTGCCCTAAGTCTTTCTCAGTATCAAAATCTTTTCCAGTAACCTGGCTGTTCATACCAGATATTCAAAGTATTGGAGCTTCAGCTTTAGCATCAGTCCTCCCAATGAGCATTCAGGTCTGATTTCCTTTAGGATTGACAGGTTTGATTTCCTTGCCATCCAAGGGACTCTCAGGAGTCTTCTCTAGCACCACAGTTCGAAAGCATCAATTCTTTGATGTTCAGCCCTCTTGATGGTCCAATTCTCACATCCCATATATAACTACTGGAAAAACCATAGCTCTGACTCTACAGACCTTTGTTGGCAAAGTGATGTCTTTGCTTTTTAATATGCTGCCTAAGTTGGTAATAGCTTTCCTTCCAAAGAAGCAAGCATCTTATAATTTCATCACTGCAGTCCCTGTTCAAATGATTTTGGAGCTTAAAAAATTCACTATTTCCATGTTTTTCCACATCTATTTGCCTTGTAGTGATGTGACCAGATGTCATGATCTTAGTTTTTGAAAGTTGGATTTTTTAAGCCAGGTTTTTCATTCTCCTCTTTCACTTTCAAGAAACTCTTCAGTTCCTCTTCATCTTCTGCCATCGAAGTGATATGCATACCAAGGTTGTTGATGTTTCTCCTGGCAATCTTGATTTCAATTTGTGATTCATCCAGCCTGGCATTTTGTGTGATGCACTCTGCATAGAAGTTAAATAAGTTGGGTAAAAATGTACAGCCCTGACATACTCCTTTTCCAATTTTAAACCAGTCTGTTCCATGTCTGGTTCTAACAGATGCTTCTTGACCTGCACACAGTTTTCTCAGGAGGCTTCTCTGGAGGCAGTTAAAGTGGTTTGGTACTCCTGTCTCTTTAAGAATTTTTCACAAGTTTGTTGTAATCCACACAATCAAAGACTTTAGCATGGTCAGTGAAGCAAAGGTAAATTTTTTTTTTTTTCTGGAATTCTCTTGCTTTCTCTGTGATCCAGTAGATACTGGCAATTTTC
Organism: Madoqua kirkii; assembly: GCA_006408675.1. Taxonomy (NCBI): domain Eukaryota; kingdom Metazoa; phylum Chordata; class Mammalia; order Artiodactyla; family Bovidae; genus Madoqua; species Madoqua kirkii. The sequence continues at coordinate 623 of SJYC01116943.1, read as the reverse complement.
TCTCCGGTTCCTCTGCCTTCTCTAAATCCTGCTTATACATCTGGAAATTCTTAGTTCATAGTCTTCTGAAGCCTGCTTATAGGATTTGAGTATTACCTTGCTAGCATGTGAAATGAGCACAATTATTGGATAGTTTGAATGTTTTTTGGCATTGCTTTTCTTTGGAACTGGAATCAAGACTGACCTTTTCCAACCCTGGGACCACTGTTGAGTTTTCCAAATTTGCTAATGTATTGAGTGCAGCACTTTAACAGCATCATCTTTAATTCAAATGCCAGCTCTAGTTTTCATGTTAAGTTGATTTTAGACTGATTTTTCATCTGATAGCAACTAAAATTGTGTTCAATATTTTCAGTTTTCTGGTTGACTTTTGCAATATGCTCCATTTTTATGTTTAATATATATATTTACACAGTGAAAACCAATATATCAATGTATCACCAAAGAAGTAAAAAAAAAAAAAAAAAAGAACAAGATGTATATAAGAGACAGAGGGGGGACTTCCCCTGAGACGCCGCAGCGAACAAGGGCCTCCTCTCGCCTGCAGGTCAGAAGCTTCTGGTTTTTCTCGAGTTGCGGCGGGGTCCTCTCGAGTTACGACGGGGAACCCAGGGATCCGCCCT
>SJYC01116942.1:0-11222 GCA_006408675.1 Madoqua kirkii | reverse complement strand
AAAAAAAAAAAAAAAAAAAAAAGAACATTGACAGAACTCCAAAGACTCTTCATGTAACACCCTGATCACTCATGTTCCTACCTTCTCCAAAATGTAGTTACTATCTTGACAGTCAGGATAATCATTTCCATACCCACTTGAAAAAATTTTATATAACAAAACCACACATCATGTGCTCCTGATTTACGTTTTATTCTCTAATCATTGTATTTGTAAGATTTATTGATCCTTAGGTTTGAAACCAGATGTATGTGGTCCTCTGTTTCCTGTCATTACACTAATTCTGATGCTAGTTAACTTTATCCTTGATTTTGTGTATACTTACATGTTGAAGTGAAATTTATACATAAAATGCACAAAGCTCATGTGTTCAGTCTGATAAATTATAACCTTTTACATGTCTAAGTAGCTACCACCCTACAACAAAGTAAGTGCCATTCCTATACCAGAAAATATGCTGTGTTCTTTGCCAGTAGTATCCTACCTTCAGGAAGTAACTACATTTGCATTTCTGTGTTCATAGCTTAATTTTGTCTTATATTTAATTTATATAGAAAGAAATAATATTATTCTGCTATGTCTTTTTCTGCTCAACATAATGTGCTTGACTTCATCAATATTATTTTAATTAATTTTTATTGGAGTATAGTTGGTTTAAGATGTGTTCGTTTCTGCTGTACAGCAGATTTCTGTGTTCACAGCTTAATTTTGTCTTATATTTAATTTATATAGAAAGAAATAATATTATTCTGCTATGTCTTTTTCTGCTCAACATAATGTGCTTGACTTCATCAATATTATTTTAATTAATTTTTATTGGAGTATAGTTGGTTTAAGATGTGTTCGTTTCTGCTGTACAGCAGAATGAATCAGTTTTACATATACATGCTACTGCTGCTTAAATGCTTGAGTCATGTCCAACTCTGTGTGACCCTACGGACTGTAGCCCCACAGACTCCTCTGTCCATGGTATTCTCCAGGCATGAATACTGGAGTGGGTTGTCATGCCCTCCTCCAGGGAATCTTCCCAGCCCAAGGATTGAACCTGGATCTCCTGTATTTCAGGCAGATTCCTTACCACTGAGCGACCAGGGAAGCCCATACATATATGTATATTCACTGTTTTTTAGATTCCCTTCTCATATAGGTCATTACAGAGTATTGAGCAGAGTTCCCCAGGCTATACAGTAGGTCCTTATTAGTTATCTTTTTATATATAATAGTATATATGTGTTGATCCCAATTTTCCAATTTATCCATCCCCCCTCCTTTCCCTTTGTAATCATAAATTTGTTTTCTACCTCTGTGCTTCTGCCTTGTAAATAGGTTTATGTGTGCCATTTTTTTTAGATTCCACTTATAAATGATAATATATAATGTTTGCCTTTCTTATCTGACTTACTTCACTTAGTATGACAATCTCTAGCTTCATCAATGTCACTTCAAGTGACATTATTTTGCTCTTTTATGGCTGAATAATATTCCATTGTGTATATATGCCATATCTTCTTTATCCATTCCTTTGCTGGTGGACATTTAGATTGCTTCTATGTCCTGGCTATTGTAAATAGTGCTTCAATGGATATTGAGGTACATGTGTCTATTTGAACCATGTTTATCTCCAGATGTATGCCTAGGAGTAGGATTGCTGGATCATATGGTAGCTCTATTTGAGTTTTTCAAGGAACCTATTACTAAATACTGTTCTGCAAATAGTGAGGGTCTTACTTCTTTTCCAATTTGTATTCCTTTCATTTCTTTTTCTGCTCTGATTGCTGTGGCTAAAACTTCCAAAACTATGTTGAATAGTAGCGATAAAAGTGGGCACCCTTGTCTTGTTCCTGACTTTAGGGGAAATGCTTTCAATTTTTCACCATTGAGGACAATGTTCGCTGTGGGTATAGCTTTTATATAATTTTATATAGCATATATAGCTTATATTATGTTGAGGTATGTTTCTTCTATTCCTGCTTTCTGGAGAGTTCTTATTATAAATGGATGTTGAATTTTGTCAAAGGCTTTCTCTGCACCTACTGAGATAATCATATGGCTTTTATTTTTCAATTTGTTAATGTGGTGTATTACATTGATTGATTTGGAGATATTGAAGAATCCTTGCATCTCTGGGATAAAGCCCACTTGGTCATGGTATATGCTCTTTTTAATGTGTTGCTGGATTCTGATTGCTAGAATTTTGTTAAGGATTTTGCATCTATGTTCGTCAGTGATATTGGCCTGAAGTTTTCTTTTTTTGTGGCATCTTTGTCAGGTTTTGGGATTAGGGTGATAGTGGCCTCATAGAATGAGTTTGGAAGTTTACCTTCCTCTGCAATTTTCTGGGAAAGTTTCAGTAGGACAGGTGTTAGCTCTTCTCAAAACTTTTGGTAGAATTCAGTTGTGAAGCGTCTGGACCTGGGCTTTTGTTTGCTGGAAGACTTCTGATAACAGTTTCAATTTTCGTACTTGTGATGGGTCTGTTGAGATTTTCTATTTTTTCCTGGTTCAGTTTTAGAAAGTTGTGCGTTTCTATGAATTTGTCCATTTCTTCCACGATGTCCATTTTATTGGCATATATTTGCTGATAGTAGTCTGGTATGATCCTTTGTATTTCTGTATTGTCTGTTGTGATCTCTCCATTTTCATCTCTAATTTTGTTGATTTAATTTTTCTCCCTTTGTTTCTTGATGAGTCTGGTTAAAAAAAATAAAAACTCTTCTGAATAAGCTAAACATGTGCCCACAATGACAGCAACTTCATTTTATTTATTAACACTATTCCCCTTGCTTTTTCTATCAGAATAGAGCAACTTCACTATTGATATAATACAGCAAAAGTTTTTAAAGTCACAAATATATCTTTATATGTCATCCACTGCAAGATTTTCTCCTGTTTTGTGTGTATTTGGGAGTGGTTCACTCCATTGCTTTTTCTCTATATTTATATTACAATTTAAATATTTATACCTTTTTTTTTTTCTTACCTATGTTCAGTATATGTAATGGTATTTAGTTTTACTACCTTTTTTCAAAAGGGACACTATAAGTTTTGTTAAAATTTCTCATTTAAAAACCAGTATATTTTTCTTTGGGTATCCCAGTGGTAAGGAATCCACCTGCCAATGCAGAAGATGCAGGTTCAATCCCTGGGTTGGGGAAATATCCTGAGGGAGGAAATGGCAACCCACTCCAGCATTCCTGCCTGCAAAGTTCTATGGAAAGGGGAGCCTAGTGGGCTCCAGTCCACAAGGTCACAAAGAGTCAGACATGACTGAGGATGGACATACACATGTTTTATTTAAATTCATATTCCAGTACAAGTAATGTTATATCACTAGCAAATATATGTCTATAATTCAATTATAGCATACCTGCTTTGTCTATAGTGTTTTTCCTGATACAGCGAGGCTCTATCTTGACTCCTAGGCTTGTATTTACAATTCTTAATATATGTTGAGTTCATTTGCTCATTTGTGTCCAATTCTTTGCGATCCCATGAACCACAGCACACTAGGCCTTTCTGTCCATCACCAGCTCCTGGAGTTCATCCAAACCCATGTCCACTGAGTCGGTGATGCCATCCAACTATCTCATCCTCGGTCGTCCTCTTCTTCTCCTGCCCTCAATCTTTCCCAGCATCAGGGTCTTTTCAAATGACTTAGCTCTTTGCATCAGGTGGCCAAAGTATTGAAGTTTCAGCTTCAACATCAGCCCTTCCAATGAACACCCAAGACTAATCTCCTTTAGGATGGACAGGGTCCATCTTCTTGTAGCCCAAGGGACTCTCAAGAGTCTTCTCCAACACCACAGTTCAAAGGCATCAATTCTTCAGCACTCAGATTTCTTCACAGTCGAACTCTCACATCCATACATGACTACTGGAAAAACCATAGCCTTGACTAGATGGACCTTTGTTGGCAAAGTAATGTCTCTGCTTTTGAATATGCTATCTAGGTTGGTCATAACTTTTCTTCCAAGGAGTAAGTGTTTTTTTTAATTTCATGGCTGCAATCACCATCTGCAATGATTTTGGACCCCTCCCCCCAAAAAAATAAAGTCAGCCATTGTTTCCACTGTTTCCCCATCTATTTGCCATGAAGTGGTGGGACCAGATGCCATGATTTTAATTTTTTGATGTTGAGCTTTCAGCCTTCTTCACTCTCCTCTTTCACTTCATCAGGAGACTCTTTAGTTCTTCTTCACCTTCTGCCATAATTGTGGTGTCATCTGCATATCTGAGGTTACTGATATTTCTCCCAGCAGTCTTGATTTTTGTTTGTGCTTCATCCAGCCCAGCATTTCTCATGATGTACTCTGCATATAAGTTTAATATTACCAGTTTCTAATTTGTATTTATTTATATCCTCTATTTTCTTGTGCTCCAAAATCATTTCAGATGGTGAATGCAGCCTTGACATTAAAAGATTATTGCTCTTTGTAAGAAAAGCTATGACTAACCTAGACAGTATGTTAAAAAGCAGAGACATCATTTTGCTGACAAAGGTCCATCTAGTCAAGGCTATGGTTTTTCCAGTGGTCATTTGTGTATATGAGAGTTGGACTATAAAGAAAGCTGAGCCAATAGTCATGCACGGATGTGAGATTTGGACCACAGAGAAATCTGGGTAACCAAGGTTTGATGCTTTCAAACTGTAGTGCTGGAGAAGATTCTTGAGAGTTCCTCAGACAACAAGGAGATCAAATCAGTCCATCCAAAAGGAAATCAACCCTGAAAATTCTTTGGAAAGACTGATATTGAAGCTGAAGCTCCAATATTTTGGCTACCTGATGTGAAGAGCTGACTCACTGGAAAAGACCCTGATGCTGGGAAAGATTTAGAGCAGCAAGAGAAGAGGGTGTCAGAGGATGAGATGTTTGGATGGCATCTTCGATTCAATGGACATAAGTTTGAACAAACTCTGGGAGATAGTGAATCACAGGGAAGCCTGGCAAGCTGCAGTCCATAGGGTCACAAAGAGTCAGGCACGACTGAGTGAATGAATGAACAACAACAGCACATCCCCTCACTCCCCTTAACATTCTGCACAGCATATACCTCCTAGCCTAGACAAAGACCTAAGGTACTCTCTATCCAACTTCCCTTCTCTCTTGCAAACCAACCCACTCTAATTAAACAGGACACCACCAAGTGCTGCTATTTTTTCCTTCTTCAATATGCCTCAGATTTATACTAAACCTTTTCTATAATAAAGATTACTATCACATCTTAACCTGGATGAAAAAATTAATCATCTACCATCCCATCCTTCTTCATGCTAATCTGTTCTCTTTATTGAACTTGGCATAACTCAGCTATTCTTTTTTTTTTTTTTTTTGCTGTATTAAAAAGCAGGATTTCAGTCCCAGAGACATTGGCAGGCAACAATACCTAATTTAAAGTGTTATATATTGCTCTAGGATACACAGGTGTTATAATACCTGCTACATGATATGTTATGTAAAGTTTATACTCAAAATTTGAGCACATTCTTGATTTTTCAGCTAGAGCAGTGCTACTGAAATTTCATTATATGAAATCTGTCCTTTGCTACTACTTCTAGTATTGTCTGCCAAATATTTTTCTGACATTTGGATTAGCAGAATTTCTGAGAAAATAGTTCTTAACAGATTATTACTTATATCTTAATGTATATTTCTTCTGACCAGAGTATAAAGGTTGGTGATAACAGGACTTCACATATTGAAGAGTCTTAAGACTATGTAAGACAGTTTTTAATAATTTTTAAGAAGCTTTGAGAATAATGATAGTCTTAATAAATCATGATTGCTTGACAAGTACCATGAGGAAAAATAAGCAATAATATTAGAATAAAATTTTATTATCATTGCCAAATCAATTTCCTTTATCACAGTCTCTACTTTCTAAGGATGTTGATAATTTATTCAATATAAACTAGTCTGCTTTCTTAATGCAGATTTTGGGAAACATTTTTGTAAAGCTTCAGTTAGTAAACATTCTTGGTTTTGCTGACCCTGAAGTCTCTATTGCAACTACTCAACTCTGGTTGTGTTGCAGTAACATCCACTGACATAATCATATGTGGTGTGTTCTACTAAAACTATTTATTTTATAGAAAACAAACACATGGTTATCAAAGAGGAAAAGGGGAAGGGGTAAATTAGGAGTCTGGGATTAAGAGACACACTACTATATACAAAATAAATAACAAAGGCCTATTGTACAGTACAGGGAACTATATCTTATATATTTGTATATCCTATAATAACCTATAAAAGAAGAGATATTGAAAAAGAACATATATATATATATATATACACACACACACACAAACACATATTATATATAAGGATATGGATAACTGAATCATTTTGCTGTACACTCGAAATGTTGTAAACCAACTATAGTTCATTAAAAAAAAATTAAACATTTACAAAAGCAGTCAGCAGTCCAATTCAGCCCACAAGGTTCAGTGTGCAAATACCTGCTCAAAAGGAAAGTGTGTTTGACCACAGGGTCTGTTCTAACAGACTATTGGGCAGATACAAGCCTAATGCCCATTGTCACAGGGCACCAAGTTAGCAGGACAGGTGTGAATGAATATCCATGATTATAGTAGCTTCAAGATTCTAACACATTTCCTAATCAAGTTATAAGTAATACCATGTAGAAGTTCAGAAGTTAAGAGAAACTTCAGATATGAAACACTGAATCATCCTTAAAGAATCAGCACAATTCAGGGCCATTTCATTTGAGACTTTATATAACAAGAAATAATTTCATATTAAAATATACAAATATATATACACACTGCAGAGAAAGGAGTTAACAGAGCAGACCTAAGTCCCTGTCTTCAACACAGACCATTTGTCGCATGGCCCATAACTGGCAGCTGGGAACCTGGCTGTTTTTTTAAACCCAACCTGGTTGGCTGAACACCTGCCTTCCTTTGTGAAATCTGACTTTTCAGGGTGTGCTGCTGGTTGTTGCTCTTACGTGACCAGTAAAATCCCAGTGAAAATCTTGGGCTTTGAGTGTGAAGCAGGTTTTCCTGGGTTGCACACATGCTTCTGCATTTTGCTGCTGGGGTGGGGAGTGCATTCTGCATGACCTGTCTCTGGCAGGTAGCAGGAGAGGGGGTAGAGGGAACATGGGGGATCTATGCCTCAGCCTAATCCATCTGTTCCCCCATTGATTGTGCTAATAAAATATAGCTGTGAGCACAACTGCCTCTGAGTACTAAGAGTCCCTCCAGCAAAGCAGTGAATATGTACATGTTCTTAGGATCTGTGTGACTCACACATACACAAGGCTGACAACTATTCTGATTACTTCCAAAACAAGCAGCTATTTCCTCTCATGTTCCCTCCTATCTTATTTTCTTCCATTCCATTTTATTCTAATGAGCTTAATGTGAGGGCAGTATAATTCCATTACTCTTAAATTAAAAGCCATTTGTATTCTACTGCATGATTTCCTGATGCCCTAATGTGACACTTCTTGGCAGCCTACTGAGTGGTCATCATAACCTATGTACATGGCTACAAAGTAATGACATAGCATTGTTTACTGTCCTCTGCAAAAAGCATAGTCTTCTTTTTTAAGGACTTCAACTCTAAGCAATGCTAGAAAGACATAGCAGTAGTATTTTAGTAATTCACTGTTGCCTAACAAGTTATCCCAAAACTTAGTGCTTTAAACCAACAAATTTCTAGAGAACGTCCATACTGTTCTCCATGGCTGTATCAATTTATATTCCCACCAGCAAGAGGGTTCCCTGTTCTCCACATACTCTCTAGCGTTTGCCATTTACAGATCATGTGATGGTGGCCGTTCTGGCCAGTGTGAGGTGATACCTCATTGCAGTTTTGATTTTCATTTCTCTAATATTTAATGATGCTGATCATAGTTTCATATGCCTCTTGGTCATTTGTAGTTTTTTCTTAGAGAACTTCTTTGCAGGGTACAAACAGAGGCACTGACACAGAGAAAGGACATGTGGACACGGTGGGGGTGGGAGGGTAGGATGAATTGGAGCATAGCTGTGACATATATACACGACCACGTGTGAAATAGCTAGCTAGTGTGAAGCTGCCGTATAGCACAGGGAGCTTAGCTCAGTCTTCTGTGATGACCTAGAGGGGCAGGATAGAGGGTGTGGGAGAGAGGCTCAAGAGGAAGGGGATATAACTACCTATATATAATTACATGTATAACTATGCATATATAACTATATGTATAACTATGCATATATAACTATATATATATTTGATTCACTTTCTTGTACAGTAGAAACTAATACATCATTGTAAAACAATTATATTCCAATTTAGAAAAAAAACTGAATTTTTATTATTTCAAAGTTTCTACGGGCACCCCAAGCTCAAGGTTTCCCACTAGGCTACACATAAGGTGTTACTTATAATGACAGATATCGGAAGGTCCAAGTGGGGAATCTGGTTCCAAGTTCACTCATATGGTTATCGGCTAATTCTCGTGTTCCTGAGAGATCAGAACTTGCATTTGGGCATCTCCTTAGGACAGCCCATAATATGACAGCTGGACTTACTCAGGGTAGCCAAGAGAGCAAAAAGGGGCAAGAAAGACCAACTCCAAAGTCTCTTTTGTAATCTAGAAAATGGCATACGAAGAGGTCTTCTGTATTGTATTCATTAGAGACAAGTCAGCCAATTCAGTCACACTCAAGTAAGGGGAATTATGCAAGGTCAAGAGGGCAGGGGGCAGCAGAGGATGAAATGGTTAGGTAGTATCACCAACTCAACGGATATAAATTTGAGCAAACTCTGCGAGAAGTGGAGGACAGAGGAGCCTGGGGTACTACCCCACTGGGGTCACAAAGTTACTAAGTTAGACACAACTTAGTAACTAAACAATAACAACGAAAAAGAATGAAGGGTAGGAGAAAAGGGTTTTGAGGGTCAGCTTAGAGTCTGTTTACCACAATATGAAGAAAGAAGATAAACATTATAAAGCTAAAATACTGTGTGTATGTGTGTACAGTCTTCTTTCGAGGAAGCTAACTGCCAAAGTCTTTGTGTGTGTAGATCACAATAAACTGCGGAAAATTCTGAAAGAGATGGGAATACCAGACCACACCTAACCTGCCTCTTGAGAAACCTATATGCAGGTCAGGAAGCAACAGTTAGAACTAGACATGGAACAAAAGACTGGTTCCAAATAGGAAAAGAAGTATGTGAAGGCTGTGTATTATCACCCTGCTTATTTAACTTATAGGCAGAGTACATTATGAAAAATGCTGGGCTGGATGAAGCACAAGCTGGAATCTAGATTGCCGGGAGAAATATCAATAATATCAGATATGTAGGTGACACCACCCTTATGGCAAAAAGTGAAAAGGAAGTAAGCCTCTTGATGAAAGTGAAAGAGGAGAGTTAAAAAGTTGGCTTAAAGCTCAACATTCAGAAAACAAAGATCATGGCGTCTGATCCCATCATTTCATGGGAAGTAGATAGGGAAACAGTGGAAATAGTGTCAGACTTTACTTTTTTGGGCTCCAAAATCACTGCAGATGGTGACTGTAGCCATGAAATTAAAAGACACTTACTCCTTGGAAGTAAAATTATGACCAACCTAGACAGCATATTCAAAAGCAGAGACATTACTTTGCCAACAAAGGTCCGTCTAGTCAAGGCTATGGTTTTCCCAGTGGTCATGTATGGATGTGAGAGTTGGACTGTGAAGAAAGCTGAGTGCTGAAGAATTGATGCTTTTGAACTGTGGTGTTGGAAAAGACTCTTGAAAGTCCCTTGGACTGCAAGAAGATTCAACTAGTCCATTCTAAAGGAGATCAGTCCTGGGTGATCATAGGAAGGACTGATGCTAAAGCTGAAACTCCAATATTTTGGCCACCTCATGAGAAGAGCTGAGTCATTGGAAAAGACTCTGATGCTGGGAGGGATTGGGGGCTGGAGGAAAAGGGGACAACAAATGATGAGATGGCTGGATGGAATCACGGACTTAATGGATAGGAGTTTGAGTGAACTCTGGGAGATGATGATGGACAGGGAGGCCTGGCATGCTATGATTCATGGGGTCGCAAAGAGTTGGACACGAATGACCAACTGAACTAAATACTGTTATTCCCATGCTATCGAGAAGGAAACTGAAGACGAATAAGGTTAAGTTCATCCTATTAGAAATAGAATTTCTGCCCCCTGTGAGTCTAGTTATCAAGCTTTTGTTTCTAACTCCATAATATTTCCTTATATGAATTCAAACATAGAATCAAGCATTTATGTCCTCAAGCTTAATGAAAATTTAAAAAAATAAAAATTAGGGACTACATCCTTAGTATGTATGTCAAGTATTCAAATACTATAGGGGCTTCCCTTCCCAGCGGCACTGTGGTATAGAATCCACCTGATAATGCAGGAGAAACCAGAAATGTGGGTTCAATTTATGGGTCAGGAAGATCCCCTGGACTAGGAAATGGCAGCTTGCTCCAGTGTTCTTGCCTGGGAAACCCATGGACAGAGGAGCCTGGCAGGCTATGGTTCACGGGATTGCAAAGAGTAACTAAGCATGCACAATCAAACATTTTAGATAAATAGATAAACATCATAGGTTAAGTTTTCTAGAATGGGCTACCTATTTTACAAATAGATCATAAATCAAAATCCTTGCTTTGCATATAAGAATGAGAAAAAATACAATAAAAGGAAAATATTAAAAAGTAGGAGCAAGGACTGAGAGAAAAAAGGAAGAAAGAAAAGGGAGAAAAAAACAAAAGTTGGAGAATTTTACTTTGATTTGATTTTACAGTTAAAGAATCAGGATGGAAGTTTTATTCCAGTTGTATGTCTTATGTTATATATAGTTAAAGCACAGCACACACAATGAAACATTTTAAAATTTAAGAATTAAAGTGATATCATCAAGCACAAAAAACTTTTAACGTATGGCATAATTGTAGATGTGTATAAGAGACAGCCTTTTGTGATGGAGCAGGAAAAGGGCCCCTCATCTGGAGCTGAGCAGCAGAACACGGGGCTCCTCTTGAGTCGCAGCGGGACACTCAGGGCTCCTCTCGTGTGGGGACGGGTGTTGCGGAGAACTTCCTGGGGCATAGCAAGGGTGTGAAGGAGCTTTTTCAGGTCCAAGTGGGTAGGGGTTATTTACCCTAAGACGCCCCAATGTACAAGGGCCTCACCCCTCCTGCAGGGCAGAAGCTTCCGGTTTTTCTCGAGTTGCGTCGGGGTCCTCTC
>SJYC01116941.1:0-49256 GCA_006408675.1 Madoqua kirkii | reverse complement strand
GCCCCAATGTACAAAGGCCTCACCCCTCCTGCAGGGCAGAAGCTTCTGGTTTTTCTCGAGTTGCAGCGGGGTCCTCTCGAGTTACGACGGGAATTTCAGGGACCCGCCCCTGTGGCCTCAGGAGAGGCCACTCTCCGTGCGAGTTGCCAGGCACCTCTGGGCATTCCTCCCTTGGCAGCTCCAGGTCTTCAGGCCTCGTCTGCTGCCTGTCTCTTATACACATCTCGTGCGGCCCCCAGCCTCCTGCTGCTGGGGATTTAAGAGGCCACATCAACCCCACGACAGGTACCCACCCCTGGACCTGGTGACCAGCCTGTGGCCAGTTCCACCTTCCAGGGTCACCTGAGCCAGCCCTGCCCCCACCCAGCCCCCCCAGCTAGCTGCAGGGGTCTTCTCAGACAAAGGGAGGAGGCTGGACAGAGGCTGGGCCCCGCCTGTGGGTGCCTGCCGGCCCACCCCAGTGCCACCTCCGTGCAAGGAGCGGCCTCTGCAGGTGAAGCTGCGGGGGTGCTGGGACCCTCTTGCTGCCTGTGCCAGTGTATCAGGGTTCGCGCCTCGAGAGGAGAGCCGAGGCAGTGCAGGGCAGTCAGGTTCATTTGGAGTAGACAAGGCATCTGAGCATCGTGGGGAATGGTGGCATGAACCCTAAGGCTGCTCCTGTCTCTTATACACATCTTCTGAAACAATTCTTTGGTCAACAGATTATTTAGAAAAGTTTCTAATTTCCAAATATTTGGGGATTTTCCAGCCATCTTTTTGTTATTGATGTCGTTTACTTCCACCATACCTTAAAACATACTTTGTGTTATTTCTATTCTTTTGCAATTATTAGAATTTGCTTTATGTCTAGAATGTGGTCTGTCTTAATGAATGTGTCCTGTCTTAATGAACATGCCATGTGAGCTTGAGAAGGATGTTTATTCTGCTTGTTTTTGATGAAATATTCTATATGTATCATTTGATTCAGTTGACTGATAATGTTGTCAGGTCATCTATATACTGTTACTGAGTTTCTGTTTGTTTGATCTGTCAGTTACTAATTGAGATGTGTTAAGATTCACAACTATATTAGTGATTTATTTATCTTTTCAATTCTATCTTGTCCATATTTCAATATATATATTTTCATTTTTATATTTGAAGAATATATGTTTTTAAAAATAAAACCTAACTGTTCAAAAAGTTAACAGGTTGTAACTTTCAGTGTCAAGATCCACACTAAGGTTTCTAGATCTCCAAAGATCAAACTATCTGTACACCAAAGACATGCTGCCTAAATGCCAAATGTTGCTCAAGAGGCTATGAATAATCAAATATTTGTCATTAAGCCCATTATTAACTAATGAGTTTAAATATACACATTTTGTAAAGAAGCTACTGTTAGCAAAATGAAGAATGCTTCATTGCCTAACTCGGGGATTTGCTGTCAAGACAACTCTTGCCTCAAGTTATTAGTGGTTTTCTCGAGATCATCCTTTTCTTTATTTGTCACTGGAAACTTGCTTCCCCTTCAAGGAGTGACATAATGCCACCCAAATATATTACTGTACATGAAACTCACACTTCTGATGCTATTTAAAAAGCATATATGTATAAACATTGTGTCAGGCAGAAAATATTTGCTCAGATAGCAAAGTGAATAAAAATTTATTTCTGGAGGGGAAAAATAGCAGGCAGGAAGAAGACATACAGCAACAATAAAAGGTGCCTTGCATGAAAGGCTCCTTCACATCAGCATAAATGTGGCCAAAAACAGAATAAATTTTGTATAGAAATAAGAAGAGGTAAAAATGTGCTAATAAATTTTATCTGAGGGCAATGTACTATAGCGATGGGCTGACATCTTCCTGTCCATCAACAAATTTTGACTTTCAGGGGGAAAACATCTGAACGTGTGGCAATGAGGATCACAAGAGAGAAGTGGCACAGCTGGGCTCTTCTAGACTTGGGACCATGTCTATGATGACAGAGGGGGATAAATGAGCTGTGCTCAGTGCAAAAGGCTTGGAGCTAAAGTATTGTCCACATTAGTTACAACTAACTAGTTGCTTTTGAAGGATCAGTATTGCATTTCTTACAGCTTCAATTTTCTCATCTGCAACATAGTGGAAATAACACTTTCAAGATGGCTGTGAAGATTGCAGGAGATACCACATGGGAAAACAGGTAGCATGGAGGCTGGTGCATAATGGATGCTCAACCATGCCAGTGTTTCTTATTTTCAACTTTGGGGAAATTATCAAAGCAAAACCATATATCATTAATGCTCGAATAGTGAAATGTGAAACCTGAGTTTTTTTTCACAGAGCCGAAGAAAGAATTCTGAAAACACTCACACAGGTAAAGTTTATTTTAAGGCTAGAGATAAAACATTCACAGCATAGACATTGAAAGGGGGTGAAGAGCCCTCAAAAGGTGAGGATTACAGTAATTTTGTATCTTTACTAGTATTGTTCTGCATATTTTTGGTTGGCTTGTGACTTTAATATATGTCATTTTTGACCAGTTGGTTTGAATGTCACATTATCCATTTTGTCATTTTTAAGTTTGGGTTTTTGTTTTTTGTTTTTGTTTTGTTTTTTTCCCCAGTTTCTCTAGACATTGCCATGCCATCCCTTAACTCTTTCTTAAGTCCCTAGCCCATTATTTAGGAACCAAATGTATGTTTAAGAGCTAATGATCTTCTTGCAATTTGGTGTTTGTTTGTTTTTCCTTGATAAACTAGACAGAAGTTAATGATTGTCTTGCCTGGGTCTGAATGTTTTATGATCCTCCAAACCAGGGAGAAATTCCATGGAATGCATGGAAACTGGAATAAAGAGTGAGATGTTTACTTGAGAAGAGAAAAATAAAATTAAATTTATAAAAGGCAACAAGGTCTTAGAGTCATATACTGTCTAGCAATTTCTGCCTAATTAGCATATATTATGTATTGCTATTTTACAAAATTCTCCCAAATGACATTTCTTGTAACAGTTAAGATTTCCTATCGTTAGGTATCTACAGCCAGTTTCAGAATTGTGGGTGGTCTGGGAAGCCATATGGGTTTCACACCCCTAAAAGCCTCTCTCTTGAAAAAAAAAGGACCCCTTCTTGCCAAGAGAGTTCCTCTGTGAGACTGCTCAAGTGATCTTGCATCATCTCATACTATGTCCTGAAGTCTTTCTACCACCAATCCTGGACTCACCAGTCCAGTCACTTGTCACTGCAAATAAAAAACACAGTCAATGTACTTTAGAGAAATCTCCCAGTTTAATACAAGTGTTTTGCTGAAACTTTCTCATATCTTTTGTTTGCTTCTAGATCCTCTAATCCACTTCCCCTATCTATTCTTCCCCTCCCCCATCATGTCCATCGTTCTACTTGATTTCTTATGGCTAATTCCTACAACAATTCTAGTTATTTCAGACACGAATTGTGTTGTATTTTATTATAAGCTCCACCTTTAAGATACTAATGATGAGTTTTTAAATTTGTAACCACTAGGTCACCTGAACTTTTCCTATTGTTCTACCCTAGCAGTTGCTGCCAATCCCAGATTGTAAAGCATTTTGAACTTCAACTTGCTGTTATCTTAATCCCTCATCAACCTATCAATCTATTGCATTCTTTTGTCCAATTCTGAAAACACCTCTACTGCCTCTTTCCTGTTAGCCCATTTTTGTACCCCTCTAACCTTGAAAATACCTAATTATAAGAAAGAGATCACCAGGCAATTTAACCTAACTCCTGACTTATGTTCTTCTAAATGCACACCATGCCTTGCTTAATCTGTTGATTCTTTTTTTGGATGAAAAAACAAACCAAAAAAAAAAAAAAAAGAATAAAGAATTAAATATTTAAAGAATCACCAACTTTGTACCCCCAGCCCCCCAGCCTCCCTTAGTAATCTCTGCAGACAGATCACACAGGCAAGAAGGCAAGATAACATCTGAAGGGAGAGTGAGCAAGTCAGTCCACATGCAATGCAGAAGGAAGCAGAACCCACTCCTTTGATGATTCACTGAGATTCTTCCCTTTTTTGCTTTTAAAAACTTTCATAGCTGAGCAAAACCTTCAGATTAAAATATATTTAACAATAAATATATTAAAATGTTATATTTGTTAATTCATTCTTCTTTGGTAATTGGTACTTTTTGAAACAGCAATGCTGATTAATATTCATATGCAGTTGGTCATTCTGGTCTTGTTTATTCAATTACGACAATATTCAGAAGAGATGTTGGCATATCCAATATTCTTATAAGAGAACATCTGCAACCTTGATGTACATGCTTTCTTTTAAAAGACACAGAAAATCAACTTTTACTAACAATAATTTAATAACAAATCAAAGTCCTAAGAAATCCTAGGCTGTTTTATTCCCCCTCAGTCTGTTTAACTCAGTCCTTCAAAGACATCATCTGTATCTTTGCAATCTCTGAGTTCCTTCACACTCTCTGTATTCATCTATAGGTTTTCAAACCCTTAATATTTTGCTCCATCCTCACATGTCCCACCTTTTTCTCCAGTGTCCCCTCATGTGCCTCACTTGGTTAACTCCCATAAGGCTGCAAGGAATGGAATACCCCTTTCTTTCTTTAATATATCCCATTTCTGTTCATCATTTTTTGCCTGCATATCAAGTTTCAAAATCATAGAAACATTATTAGCTTTAAATTTCCATCTATTCTCACTTTATTTAATACTTTTTACCTCCGTTTTTGTAAATAATGCAACCCTGCATGATTACTTGTATTGTCAGTTCAGTTCAGGAATTTTGTGTGTGTGTGTGTGTTTCATAAATGTTGACCACTGAATTAAGATGCAAGAGTTACCAACGCATGAAAAGTGAAAGTGAAATTGAAGTCACTCAGTCGTGTCCTACTCTTTGGGACCCCATAGACTGTAGCCTATCAGGCTCCTCTGTCCATGGGATTTTCTAGGCAATAGTCCTGGGGTGGATTGCTATTTCCTTCTCCAGGGGATCTTCCCAAGCCAGGGATTGAACCTGGGTCTAGCGCATTGCAGACAGACTCTTTACAGTCTGAGCCAACAGGGAAGTAGCTTCATAAAAGAATTCCCATTTTTGAGGTGGAAACAGCTACTTTGAATTATCATGGACTCTTCTGATTACAAAAATGTGACTAAAACTGGCCTGGATAAAAAATGGGAATTTAATAAATTACTAAATTAAAAGTTCTAAGGGTCTTTCTGCATCTTGCATGATAACATCAGGAACTTCTTTATCAAAAGGAATATCATAGTAAGTTTAGTAATCAATACTTAGATTTCAAGGTAATCTGGTAGAAATAGTCTAAACTCCATATAAGTTTTCAGGCCTAACTTTGGCAATTGTTGAAATAGAAAATAATTTCTAAGTCCCCTCCCACTTTTTTAACATCTTTAATCTACTTAGATTTATCATTTTATCATTGCAAGTGGATTGGAAGTGATTCAAGGTTAATAATTGTGGCATATTTCTATATTCAAACAGTTCACAACATTGGACATGATATAGGAGTTCAGTGAATATTTGATATATTTCCTAATATTTTGCCTACCTTACTGTTAGGAAAACTAAGAAAATAAATCAATATGTAGAAATGTCAATATAGGAAGCAAACATATACGTTTATTCGCATAGGAATTTTGGGCATTGGTGGGAGAACACAAACTTCTTGAGAAATACTTAATGGTAATGTCCAAAGTTTTACTAATGAGTATATTACTATCTAAGAGAAAATGTTGTGTCTATAAATGGTTGGGATATTCATCATTTTTCATCTATCTGCCAGTCAGTTCCACAGTGTTTCACATTTAAGTAAATTTATTTTAATCATATAAATAAAGTATTGAACAGATGTGAATTCCAAACTGATAACTGCATACAGCTTCTGTTAGCATATAAAAATACATCGCCTGACTCTTGTAGATATTTGCCTTACTTTTTTTTTTTTTCCAGTTTTCCAGAATATTTTCTAAGTGAAACCACTAGGTGGCATTTCAGGGTCTCCAAAGAGCACCAGTCCTTTATGTCTCAGTGCAGAAAGAATTCACTCAGTGCAGTGAAAGGCAAAATGGTAAATAAGAAGTGATTTATTAAAATAGGACTCTCGTGAGGCTTACAAGCAACTAAGTGAGAGGGTGCCACACTCCTAAACTTAATTAACTACAGTTTCCTGTAATCAAAAGAAAGAGAGGAGGGTAAAAAAAAATGCACCTTCTTTCTCATGGGTAGATGTCATGATTCCATCATCAACTCCTCCTCCAGAATGGACAGGGGAGTTTTCTTGTCCCTGCCTGGTCAATCCAGAACTGTAAAAACTATTTCCATTCCCTGTATAATGAGCATCCTTCAATCCTAGAGATCATTAGTTTACTGAGCTCACTGGGCAGGATGTGGATCTCATGCCACCACTGTTTATTATTTGAGGGCATGTTTCATGTAGCTGTTGCATAGTTTTGTGGTTCAGCCTGCTTGATTTTGGCATTAAACAAACCTACTTTCTTGAGTAATCATTAACTTATATGGGTTTCCCATATTTTTTCCTACTTACAATCCCCTAGTGAGATTAACTATTTAATCACCTAATCTGTCCCTTTACTCTGCCCTTATTATAAGCACTAGGTTGAACACTCTGAGTTTATGAGAAGGAAGATGGTAACCTGGGGATTTTCTTTCTCTTGTAACGCCATAGGATTGAGCAGTATTCCAAGGGTACATCTAATTACCATTTAAGTATTTTGAGATGATTTTTGTGTGTGAGAGATAAGTTGCTTCAGTAATTCTGACTCTTTGTAACTCTATGGACTGTAAACTCATCCACAGGATTTTCCAAGCAAGGATACTGGAATGGATTGCCATGCCCTCTTCTAGGAAATCTTCCTTACCAGGGATTGAGTTTGTGGCTCTTGTTCTCCGCATTAGCAGGCAGCTTCTTTACCACTAGTGTACCTGGGAAGTACCCTTTAGTTGATTTCACTTTGAGATGATGTACTACCTATTTTTTGAGCATTCAACTATGATAATAAGGAGTAAACAAGAATGTATTGAGGTCACATTATGTGTGATGAGCTTATCTTGAATAATTTTATTTAATCTGAGGAACCTGAGTTCTAATTTGCTTAAAGTCCAACTATTTATGGCTCAAATTAAAGTCATCAAAGACTTTTTTTTATGTACTATTTTTTTTTAATTGTAATTTTGTCCTCGTTTATTATGATAGAAAAATAGGTTGGTAATAATGAAAGAAATAACTAACAACTACTATACTATGTCCTAGATAGCTATTATTAACATTTTGTTACATATTCTTTATGCATATTTATATATTAACTCTATTATATTCATGATTTTTATCTTTTTAATAATTAGAATTATGTCATCAGTATTATTCTATGCTAAATAATCTTATTATTATGTTTGACATCAATCTACATGTGTGTCCTAACTCTTTTTCAAGAATTTTTATCTGGTTCAAATTTGAAATATAACTTGTTTCTTTTCATAAGGAACTGAGGAAAAGAGTCCAAACTATTTCCCCTTTGGACTGAGAAGAAAGCTGAGCACTGAAGAACTGATGTTTTTGAATTGTGATGTTGGAGAAGACTCTTGAGAGTCCCTTGGACTGCAAGGAGATCAAACTTGTCCATCCTAAGGGAAATCAGTCCTGAATATTCATTGGAAGGACTGATGCTAAAGCTAAAACTCTAATACTTTGGCCACTCGATGAGAAGAACTGACTAACTAGAAAAGATGCTGATGCTGGGAAAGATTGAGGGCAGGAGGAGAAGGGGACAATAGAAGATGAGATGGTTGGATGGCATCACTGACTCGATGGGCATGACTTTGAGCAAGCTCTGAGAGTTGGTGATGGACAGGGAAGCCTGGCGTGCTGCAGTCCATGGTGTCGCAAAGAGTTGGACTTGACTGAGCAACTGAACTGAACTGAAGCTTGCTGAAGAATGGCAAAACTGGTAGTGAAGGGGAATTATCACATTTTTTCTATTCAAATTTACCCAAGCTTGTTCATTACAGTGGCTTCTGAAATTCTTCTTTCACTGAAATCTTTCTGCTTAATTTTGAGCAGGGACAAATTGGGTCAACTTGGTGACTTTGGACACTTCCTATTCACTCCTCCAATGTGCTGACCCTTTGTTTCTCTAAATCAGGAGCCTGAGTTCCCTGTCTGCGGTTCAAAGATAGGGTCTGAAGTCCAGACAGAACTTCTAAGTACCCAGGATAGGGGGTACAGATGTGATTCTGCTGTTGCCTTTCAGGTCATGCTCCAGAGTCTCAGTGCAGGAATCAGAGAACTCTGGACCAGAAATCAGCTCTGAGCCTGGCTCTACACCAGACATTTGCTGACACTGAGACCTTAACCTCCTGAATTCATTTCCTCACCTCTTCACACAGGGGTAACTAACAGCTGCCTTTCAGAATTGGGAAGATCACACCAGCTAATCAGCATGGATGCTCTTAAAATGCAAAAAGATGTGTCTGCCCATGTATAATGTGCATGCAAAGTTATTTTGGTGCAAAAATACTTATAATTCTATCTTTTACTATTAAATGCTTAATACTTGATCACTTGCTAAACACTGAACTTAATCACTGATTTCTTACTTAAATACTTAATACTTTACTACTTCAATGCTTTAGTTAAGAATCTCTGTGTTTTAAATTTAGTACTGTGATGACTACCTTCTCATCCAAATATATTGCATCCTTTATAAAGGGCCAAATTCTACCCTCTTGTTCTGTATTTCTATGCTTAAAAGTAATAATAATTGCTAATATTATAATGATATTTTATTCATTAAACGTTGAAGGAAATGTCTTGAGAAAAACTAGAATTGGTAAGGTTGTCACATTGATTGACACAACTAAATATAACTATCTCCCTACCCGGCAAAAAAAAGACATTTATAAGAGCATGGGCCTTAATAAGTCACTTACTTTATCTTGCCTGTTTATATTGTGAGAAAGCAGGATCTACAAAGTGTTACGAATACTTTCAATAGAAAAAAAAAATCAGAGGAAATTAAAAATTCTTTAACAGGGACCAGATGTATTTTTTAAAAAAGAACAAAGCAGTTGAGATATCCTATTAAGACTGAACTCCCTTCTCCTCGCTCCCCCATAAGATCTCAAACTGTAAGGGTATGCGAATGATAATAATTAAATCCAAGCGACCTTTCTTGTCTTAGACAAAGTGGGAAGCGAATTGCTACTGCTTTTTAGAAAAGGCTTCACAAAACCCTCTGCCAACAGCAGAGGGGGTAAGCTGGTAGTTACGAGCCCCAGTCCCTTCCTGGGAGGCCCAGGACACCCCTTGGGGGCCAGAGATGCGGGTCAGTGAGCCAGGGGTCCCATCCTGGGGGCGAACCCGACCCCTCTGCCCCGCGTGCGGTGGTCTCCGTGGCGGCTGCTCGGGGGTCCCGGCTCCGGGCTCGGCCGCACGGCCCCCGCGGGGCGGTAGGGGTCAGCAGGGTGAATATTTTCTCGGAATCTACCGCCCAGGCCGGCGGATCTGCCCCCACCCCGCTCCTCCTCCAGTCACTTTCTCCGTCTGCACTCCCAACTCGGAGCCCGCGGGGGCGGGGCGACCCTCACCCCTGGGTGTGCCCAGGGGCCGGCGGGCAGCGCAGTCCCCGCGCGCTGTCGCCGCTTTCACCCCGGAGCTACCCGAGCACTGTGGCGAGATGCGTGACGGCGGCGCAGGGCTGGCGTTCCTGGCCTCGCTGCTCTGGGTCTCCGCGCAGGGCCAGCAGAGAGGTGAGCCCGGGTCGCGTCTGGGTTCTCAGGCGGCGGGGGGCTGCGGGACAAAGCCCCACGCCTGGCCGCGCCGAGGTCGGTGCGCGCATCCGCCTTCACCCCCACCGGGGTCCGACACGTAGGTCTCCCGCACGGCCCCTGGAAGGGTCGCCGGGCAGGCGGGAGAGGGATGGGGGCGCACCCCAGACGGATGCAGCTCCCTCCTCGGCGCCTAAGGCTCAGAGTCCCCTGGTCTGCCTTGGCGACCTGGGAGCCCCAGTGGAGAGCCGCACGGGCCTGGCTGTCGGTCCGGGCCGCGGTGGGCAGGCGGGCGGGGAATGAATGGGAAAAGCGTCCGCGGAGCACGCTTACAGTCCGGCGGTAGAAAGCCGGTGGTCCGAGGCCCGGCAAAGGGGGGTCCCCGGGCCACTCATGGAGGGTGGGCGCGCGGGAAGCGCACGGGGAGGCGCAGGCTTGGGGACCCGCTGCGGGCGCCTCCCAGCCACGCTGGGTGCAGGCCCCGAGGTGGCCGAATTGGCCGTTCCGCGGCCCAGAGTAGACCGCGGTCACTTAGGGCTGAGGGAGCGCGGGCTCGGATGCCTGGCAACCCCGCGGGGCAGGGTTGGCCAAGAACAGAGATCCGCGACCAACTTTCAAAGCGTCTGTCACTGCTCGGGAAGACGAGAAGCCCTCCTCCCCTTTCGGAGGACACTCGTGCCCCGCTCTCCCCAGAGACTAAGCCTTCAGGGCGCCGCTTGTTGGCTAGGAGGTCACGAATATTTCTTGAAAACGTCTATGCATGGAACCGTGACCCCCGGCACACTCCCAAAGATACACGTGTTATTCAAAACGCAAGAAGGAACAGGTCAAAAGTAGGGAAGCGGAGCGCACAGCACCCGAGTGGGAAAGATGCGTGTTTGACCTCGTGCCCAGCTGTGCGCCCTGCAGCTAAGGGACCGTCCCTTTCCCGGGCGCATTCACGGACGACGCGCTGGACCGTTGCGGGCGACCGGTCTTTGAATGGCTGCGCGTCCTCTCCGCGCGCGGCCGGGCAGGGATGCAGGGAATTTGCATAGTTAGCCTGCAAAGAAAGGGGCCGGCCTTGCGGGAGAGCGGGCTGCGACTCTGCAAGCTGAACGCCTTTCTCTCGCATTTGCTGACAGTGAAAAGCCTGGTTTCCCACAGGCTGGAGGGAGAGCGGCTGGACTCAGCTTTATTGTTCTAAGAATTGAAAGTCCTGGTCTAGGGAGATGCCCGGAATGTTTTCCGCGCCCCTGCGGGCGCAGCACTTGGCCTTGGCGGCTGTGAATGGTGTTTGGAGAAAGTGGGACCCCGTGGGGCTTTCCTGCTTTAAGATGCTACGGAAAACCACCCACAGCGGGAGGGCCTTTGAATCTGTCACATTGGTTTCCAGATTTGCAACCCCCACCCCATCAACCATCACCCTCTTTACAGGCGCCTTTGAGGGAGTTTGGCTTTTTAAAATGCAATTTGGGGTCCCATGTATATAGCATGATTGACCAGTGAAATAGTATCATTAGCTCATAATACAATAATAAAATAATTCTGACCAGCATCATCAGTGAGCTAGTTATCTGGTACTCATATATATATATATTTAGAACAATCATCTGTTAGCTTTTAGATTATTCGGAATTCTTTTTATCTTTTTTTAAATGTGGATGATTTTTAAAGTCTTTTTTGAATTTATTACAACATTGCTTCTGTTTTATGTTTTGGTTTTTTGGCCAAGAGGCATGTCGGATCTTAGTTCCCCAACCAGGGTTGGAATCCACAGCCCCTGCATTGGAAGGCAAAGTCTTAACTACTAGACCACCGGGGAAGTCCCTTATTAAGAATCCTTTATTATTTCACAGTCTCTCTGGATTACTGTTACTTTTCTGGTGGCTCAGTGGTAAAGAATCCCCAGCAATGCAGGAGACAGAGGGTTCGATCCCTGGGTTGGGAAAATCCCCTGGAGGAGGGGATGGCAACCCACTCCAGTATTCTTGCCTGGAAATTCCATGGACAGAGGTGCTGGCAAGCTACACTCCATGGAGGTCCAAAGAGTTGGACGCGACTGAGCGCTCAGGCACACACCGAACTACTGTACACCTCATGATATGTGGCCCAATAACTCAGTTTCTTTGAGATACAACCTGTATAAAGTGAGCTATTCCTAGAAGTGCAAAATACTAGGTAGTACCTTTCTAACAATAATGTTAAGTCCACAGCTGGCAATTACATGGAATTACAGTTGCTTCACAGATTAGTTCATCAAATCTTGTTCTGAACTGTTTTTCTTTTTTAAGCAAAAGTAGACAATTCCAAGGATAAAGGAAAAACTCTGTTCTATGACTAGAGGAAATTTACTTCATTCTCATAAAGGATGTAGTATTCAAATTGAGCATATGTGTGCTGCCCAGCAAAGCGAGTGCCCGAATGGCTTTTAAAGGTGCATTTTTCTTCCCTGTAACTGTATTCCCCAAGTAAGGGCCAAGAAAAAAAACCTAATTTTAGCAGTTGGAAACAAGGTTTGTGTAATGAAAACATCACTGCCTACCTCCTACGTATCCCAGACTTTGGCCCATTCCTTTTTTCTCTTCCACTTTTCCAGACGTTAAATATAGAGCGGACATCTGTAGTTAATATAGCATGATGGAGAATTCAAATGCAACAAGGATAGGAAATAAACACATGCTGTTCCTTGGTGCTTTGCACCACTCTTAGAATCACCAGTATCGTAACATGTTTCCATGACCACTTATTTCAAGGTAATCATCTTTGAGACACAATTCTACAATTTTAGAATAACTCTTTCATAAAGTTCTGTAAGTACTCATTATCATCTACAGTAAGTTTTATGGGAGGAATAACAAGATATGCCTTTAAGCTTTAGATGTTTTACTCTTTGGCTTTATAAGCTGCGGGAACTTGGGCAAGTTACTTAACCTCCCTGTGCTTTGGTTTTGCCATCTGTAAATGAGAGTAGTCATGGTGCCTCCTTGGAAAGACTGTTCATGATGGAATGAAAAGTGCTTGAACAATGCCTAACCTTGGGGGTAGCCCTCAATAAACACCAGCTAAGCATCATTATTACTATTTTGGGCATGACTGCATGCAAATATAGAATATCACTTCCCCGCTATAGTCTCAAATTTAGAGTCTGGTTTTGGAGTCAACTTAAATTCAAACACCAGCCCTATTGCTTTGATGAGCTGTGAGGTTGATTAGGTTTCTTAGGCATCTCTGGATGTCAGTCTTCCCGACTTGCGAGACAGAGAGGACTGATGTGATGCAGTAACACAGGAGAATGTTGACCCAGCGCTGGGTGTGTCAGCAGCCCGAGCGTGTGGTCCATGGCGATGGTCTACCTGTGGCACCTGCACTGCACCCTCCCCAGCCTGGATCCACCTTCACTTGGGCGCTAAGGCCCATTGACTTGACTTCCTGAAAACCTGTGCAATCCATCTCCATTATTTCGTCTCCACTGCTGACGAGGCTCAGGAACTGTTTGTCTTTCCCATGAAATGTTGTGATGGTTCCCTCACTGGGTCTCCCTCCTCTCCTGCTCTCCCTCCTCAGCACCATCACTATCATGATTTTTCTAGAAACACCACCCTATGGGCTAGGACTAACGCCTCTCAAACTCCTCATTAATGCACACACAAAAATGACATTGGAGCATCCGATGGGACCAAAGAAGGAGTCTGGGATCCACTGGCCCAGAGCTCAGGGGCGTGACATGGGACCTCCGTGCCCCTGTTCATAGTGACATGAGATGTTCAGTGCTGGACAGGCCTCCCATTTGGGGCCGAAGCCCTACAGAAACCTTCCTGATCCAGTCATCGATGAAGTATTTATGACATGCCCTTCCCTGGACTGCTGGTTCTCTGGCCACTCATTGCTATTGTTGTCCTTATCTTGGTGGCTAAGCCAGTGGCTGGGTGATCGGTCTCACCCCCTGACCCGAACTTCCTGAGGGTGGGGGCTGTTTTATTCCCATCTTCGTGTCTGTCCATTGCGAGTGTGCTCAGTTGCTCAGTCATGTCTGACTCTTTGTGACCCCATAGACTAGCCCGACAGGCTCCTCTGTCCATGGAAGTTTCTAGGCAAGAATACTGGAGTGGGTTGCCATTTACATTGCTTTGCCAATGTTCCTGGTGGTTACTAGCCACCTGTCTTGTTGAGTCACATTGACATTAATATCTTTATTTATGAATCAAGTAATTTCAAAAAATAGATCGGAATAGGTAATCCATGGTCATGGTACAATATTAAAAAAAAACCAGAAACAAAACCCAAAAGGTGTATAGAAAAAGGTTAAGTCACCTACTTTTGAGGCAACTACTATTTGTAGTTTCTTTATGTCTTTTCATGTAACTCTTAAAAGCGAGCTACTTCATAAAAACCTACTTCCCCCTGAACACTTCCTAATAGTATAAAGAAGGTATGGATTATTTTCTGACAAAACAGGAGACACTCTTCCCATCTCCACCTCCACTGCCCTCCCTCTCTCCTACTTCTTCAATATCCCCACTGCTGGGTGCTAAATGCATCACTAATAGACATATACACCTGTCAACTTTTCACTTTCCAACTGTCCCTTTCAACGTGGCCTTTGACAGAAGGTCTTAGAGCCTTGCTTCCTAGATCTTTTGGATTTAAAAACTATAGCTCATTGATAGATTGCTTGACACTGCAGGCCTTCTGAAAGTATTGCCCACCGTAGCCTTCATGGGCTATTCCTGGAGCCATAAATAAGTTTTAAAAATAAATTTAGGTGATTTGTGATGTAGAGAGGTTAAGTCTACGAAAAATACTATTAGAAGTTATGGATAGTATGTTTATTTTTCTAAAAATTTTGCTGGAACATCTATGGTAGACACAGGAAAAGTTGATTTTTAAAAATAGTTCCTGTACCCTGAATACAAAGCTAAGCGGAGATAACTAGAGACAACTCCTGCTCCGAGATCTTAGCTGAAGTTGTTAGTGATATTCCTCGGAAGCATTAGGGTGAGCAAGATCAGCCATAGTTTCTCTAGCAGGGTGGATGTAGCCTACTTACATGCTCGCAAATAATTCTTTTACTTTTTTATTGCTAAAATACTAACGTGTATCCATGCACAGTTCAGTAAATAAATGCATTTCAAAATTAATGGGGGGAGGGGCAGGAAACTCTCTTATTGAAGTAATTTAGGTAAGGTCACGAACTTGGGTTCTGTTGGGACATGCCTGCCAGGGAGCTGTTTCAGTGTAAAATGCCACACTCCGGCTAGGTTCATTGCATCTCACGTCCTCTATGCTGAGGGTTGCAGCCAGCGCCCAGAGTAACCGTTTCTCAGCACAGACCCTTCCCCCGAGAGTCTTTGTTTTCTCGAGGCTGGATGGTGAGAGCTTTCTTTGGGACAGCTTGTTCCCATTTTGTGTCTTGCTTGGAGGCAGAAGATGGACAATAGGAGCAGTGAGATTCCAGACCAGCGTGGTGGATAGCTTTCTGCCTAGGTGAGCATTTACTTCAGAGGTTAATCCAGAAAAGATGCTGTGGAGACACATCAGATCCTATTTTCAGCGAGTGTGTGCATTTTTTTCTCCCCTTTTTTTGATTCAACCATCTGAAGCCTGAATCTCTTCATTCCTGAACTTATCTTTGAAGTCTGATCTGGCCCAGCGGGCAGTGTGACTCCAGTTCTTGTGCCAGAGAGCCTCCTGTCTTGCTGGTGGGAATGTCAGATTTAGCTCCAGAAGTGTTTCTGGGAAGTGCCCATCTTTTCCCATTCCCTGAAAGCTTTCCTGCATTTTGCCTCATTGTTCTGTAACTTCCTGCCAGAGCCTCAGGAAACTCTACAATGTTAAAGAAGATGCTTAAGTTGAGCAGATCCTGTTTAGTTAAGAGGGGACGTTCAGAAAGGAGAAGACCTCACCCCAGGACACTGATTATTGTACATCCTACTTTTAAATGTCTTCTAATCTCTGTCATGGCAGGATTTTACTCAACAAAAGTGATTATCTTGTTATCTCAGGCCCAGCACATGAACTCTTTACTGCTCCAAAGACTACTTTTCCTGTTTCTCCCAGTTGATGGCATTCTTCTGGTCACCTTGATTTCATCACCTATCCCTTTCTTTTCTTTTTTCTGTATTCTCCTTATCCAAATTGTCTCTCTCCATTTTTGTTTCTTCCTTTAAAAAGGTCCCTGGGGACTTCCCCGGTGGTCCAGTGGTTAAGACTGTCTTCCCATGCAGGGGCTGCAGGTTCGATGCCTGATCAGGGAACCGAGAGGTCCCTAGTGTGTTAGTGTTAGTCAGTTGTGTCTGACTCTTTGCCACTCCGTGGACTGTACCCACCAGAATCCTCTGTCCATGGGAATCTCCAGGCAGAGTAATGGAGTGGGTTGCCATTCCCTTCTCCAGGGGATCCCCCTGACCCAGGGATCAAACCCAGGCCTTCTGCATTGCAGGCAGATTCTTTACCACTGAGCTACCAGGGAACCCCATAATATTAAATAATAAAAAATTAAATAAATAAGTTTAAAAGGTCCCTGCTTTTTTGGCCCTTTGTTCCTCTTCATGACACTGCAGATGATCACCAGCTGTTGAGATGACTATCATATGAGGGAGTTAGGACTTCCAATAGGACGGAAACCTTATTTCTGTTTGGATGCCAGAGGTGGAAGGAATTTTACAGTCAGCCTTCAAGATGGGCCTTTTGGGATTCTAATTTAAATAGCTGTTTCCAGAGCTGTTCTCTGCCACTTGATGTACTTCCTGTCTCTGTTGCTCTGTCCAGGGGTGGGCACTCTTTCCCATCCTCAAAATTCCCGTTGTCCATCCTTCAGCCCCTTCCTTCTAAATCTCCAGCTCTGGCATTTCTGTCTTTGTTTTTCTCCACAATCTAGTTTTTCCAGCTCTTTACACCTCTGCCCTGACTTCGTGGCTATACTTTTGTTCACTCTAGAAGTTTAGAGGTGGGAGAGGTCGAGATATTCATGACCTTGTGAAATGTCTTTGGGAACTCCACTGCTCTTCTTGTAAGGGAGCTGGCATAAAGTCCTTGATACCTTCTTGGGCTATGGAGTAATGTTTTCTTGTGGGATTGTTGTCATTTCTAGTCAGTTTTTCTCCTTTCCCCCCTGTGTTTGCCCATTCATTTACCTGCTGAGCTTCATGGACTGAACATGTAATGGATCCTCTACCAGCCAGGCCCCAAGTCAGGATGTGTCCTGTGGTCCTTGTTCTCAGCGGCTTTCCTCATTTTGATTCCAAGTGGACATTCTTGATGGAGGAAGTCCAAGTGCATATCTAGAAAGAAATGTTCTCTGTGAGAAATTATGATGGAGGAATGATTGGGAGATTCAAGTAGCGCCAGTGGAAATAAGTGTCTATATTTTGCTTGCTTCCAGTCACATAAATTCATGTTGCAGCCCAGTGGTGGGGAGGCAGGGGAATTGAGCTCCTGGTGGCTTCCTCACCAAACTTCCTGTTGGGGGACATCTCCTCCTCCAGGCTTCATTTCTGTCATGGAAACACACAGCTCACCTGTTTGGTGACTCCTCTGAGCCCTCACAGAGACGGTACAGTTAATACAGACATTTTCTCTCTGGGCTGCACGTTTGATTTTAATGACATCAAGGTGGCGGCCCCAGCCCCAGGGATTACAGCTTCTGTGGTCTCAGGTGAGGATTCGCCATTTGCATTTTTAGGAGATCTTTTCAGTGTTTGGCTTGTGACTTCCCTCCTAGCTCCACCAGCAAAATAAGAGCCGTTCTTCCTTCTACATCCCCAACACCCACCCCCATCAACCCCCACGTACACAACAGACACACTACACGCACATACACCACATCAACTTACAATTCAAAAAGTATTTGTTGAGTTTCTAGAATGTTCCACACGCTGGTGGCCAGTGGTCCTTGAATCCCTAGAGCTGTAGTCAAGCAGACACGAGAAGTACCTGAGGAATCCTACTACCTGTGTGCCTCAGCTCAAATTTGGAGGAATTTTTGCTTCTGAATGTCCACCACCATCGCCCAAGTTACTGCAGTGAAATAATGTTACTGAGAACAGAGAGAGAATGCTGGTTAAAAACGCTGGTTATTTCTACTGCACTGGATTCTCTTTTAGTTTAAAGACAGTGACTACTCTATTGACTTCAGTCTTGTTGGCATTTGTTGACCATCTCTTGGAGTTATATTTTTATATAGAGTTTTTGTTCAAAAGAATTCTACCTGCCTGCGTTTGGAGGATGTTGTTTACGTGGGAGACAGCTGTTCCCCTCCAGGCTCTTGGGGCTAAGCCAGCCTGGTCTTCTCAGGAACAGAACAAAGGCACACAGAATTTATGTCACAGATGGATGTTTGTTTGATAAAAATCACTTATTACTGAATGAAAGAATGGCCCATTCTCTCCAGAAATATGAGCAGAACATCTAGTAAACCTTTAGAGCTCCCCACTTTGTTGGTTTGTTTTAACCATTATAATTGACCAAGTTGAGTTGTCTCTCTTTTTCTGTGGTCAAACATTCCCTGAACATTTGTGCACTAGAGGGTTTTCTGTAAGTGACATGATTTCAAATTCAGTGTTCAAATAATTCAGAAATAATATTTGAAGGAATTGGCTAGATTTTCGATATATATATTTCTGGACTCTGTTGCTCCGTTGAGCCATGTGTCTGTTCCTAAGCTAACTGTCTGGATTCCTCTGGCTTTGTAGTAAGTTTTGAACTAGGGGGTGTAAACCATTTCACACTGCTGACTTTCTCGAAATTGCTTTGACAGTTCTAGGTCCTTTGCATTTCCATTAGTGTCAGCTTGTCAATTTCTACAAAAGAGACAGCTAGGATTTTGGTAGGAATTAGAGTGAATCTGTAGATCCGTTGGGGAGAAGTGCTGTCTGATAATATTGAGTTTTCCTGTCTATGTATAAGAAATACCATCATTCGTTCTGATATGATTTAATTCTCTCAGAAATGTTTCAGAGTTTTCAGCGTATTGGTATTGAATTTCCTTTGTTAATTTTTCTTAAGTGTTTTATTCTTTTTCAGTAAAAAGTCTAGAATGTATGGAGAGTTGATCTGGCCCTTCTCTGATGCCCATAAGTATTAATATGTGTATAAATGAATCACTTTGCTATATTCCTGAATCACTGTAAGTCATATATACTCAATTAAGAAAAAAGAGAAGTTGTACATAAATGTGGCCTCTGAGAGTTACCTATTTTTGTGGTCCGGACTGGGTCTTGATTTCCTCATTGCTAATGTGCAGAGATAGACTAAATTTTCCCTGACTGTATTATCATAATGAATATATAGGGAAGAATTTTTAAAATGAAAGAAAATTAATATTATTGTTGTTCAGTCACTAAATCATGTCTGACTCTTTGCGACCCCATGGATTGTAGCACTCTAGGTTTCTCTGTCCTTCACTGTCTCCCAGAGTTTGCTCAAACTCATGTCCATTGTGATGCATCCAATCATCTTTGGCTGCCCCCTTCTCCTGCCCTCAGTCTTTCCCAGCATCAGGGTCTTTTCCAAAAAATAACTTGAGAAACCTTAAATTTAATCAGACAAGGGGTCGGGGTGGGGGGGTGCCCAAGGGCACTGCTGTGTCCTTGACCTTCCCTGCATCTCTCCAGCTGTTTTCCTCACTAGGATGGGAAGACGCCCCCTCCTTCTGAGAATGGCCCTGTTTTGCTAAGATCCTCTCCTCTCGTCTGTCACCTAGACCTGGACTGTCTCCCAGAAGCTCAAGTGCAAGATCCCAGGGTGGTCAGGGGATGTCCTCTGCCATGCTGTCCCCCACCCCCTCCTCCCTGCTGTGCAGGCCCTCCCCAGGCCTCTGTGAAAAGACAGCGGGTCAGAACACCGGCAGCATCAGGACAGGATGGGCTGAGAGGGCTGGATCTCTGTCAGCATTAGGCAGGGAAGGAACGTTAAGTTTCTTTACTTTTAACATCCCTGAAGCCTTTCACTGTGCCTTCAGCTGCATTGTTTTCAGTATGGATGAACTCACCAGGGGCAGCACCACTCAGCCCCTGGTTTGCTTTAATAGCTTGCCTGGTTGACGCAAAGGGGACCTTGTATCTATGTTACATCTTTCAGTTTGGAGGCCTTGACCTTTTTTCCTTCTTCACAATAAGCCTAAAACCTTGGTTTTAACCAAGGCCCCCCAATTCCCTCTCAAAATAGTTTTCCAAGGTCTCCAAGATGTGAATGGAGGACGAGGAACCTAGAGTTCTGGTTAAATAGTGACAGAACACTCTGGGGGAAGTGTGATCTTACTCATCAGTCTGATGAACTTTGTGCCAAGCCTCAGCCAAATTAACCAATCCCCTTGTGTTAGAGCTGGAAACATCCCAAGAGATCATTTTATCTGTTGAAGTCAGAACAGCAGCCCCAGGGAGATACTGAACCATGAAGAAGCTTAGCCCCAGCCCAGCCCAGCCCTGCAGAATATTTGCATTTGTAACAAGATCCCTGGGTGATTTGATAAAAGTTTGCGAAGTTCTGCTTGAACTCTCTCTCTGCCCAGCTGAGCCCAGAATGAATTTCAAGTATCTCCTGCAGAGCTCAAGGATAACGATCACAATTGTGGATGCCAAGGGTCATCTTCTATTCCTTCCACCTCAGGTCACATTCACTTTTCTCCTAGCGTCATTTTCCTGTTGTGAGTCCTCATCACTGGGAGCTAGGGCATTTTTTCTGTCTTGGCCCAGGTTGTGTGGTGCCTGCTGGTGGGGGGTGGGGTCGTGGGGTGGGGACTGGTTTGGGGAAATGTGGAAGGTCCTGCACCTCCCCCTGGGAGGCTTGTACTTATTAAAATTTCAGCCGCTGGTAAGATTCTGCTCATTCCAGAGCCCAGTGGGTTCACTTACTACATGTTTGATGCCCTGTTCTGTCCTTTCCCACGTGGGGCTTGGTCATATTCAACAAGGAAGCGCTGGGCACGTGGGATGAAGAACCGAAGTCTGTGTCCTCAAGCCCGTATTCTTTGTGTCACTTCTCTTGTGTTTGGAAATAGCTTTCGGGAAAAGTACATGCTTTCCTGCTTCCCCTTGAGGATCCGCCTGTTGGGGGAACCTGTCTCTTCTGCTTTTTCTTGTGACATCGGGTCACAGGAGAGTCTGGATCGCTGGCAGAGACAGCCAGCAAGCCACTGTAACAGAGGGACAGACTAGGAGTCTGCAGCATGAGAGAGCCAAGGGAGAGGGGCTTAAAGCCAGAGAGAAAATCCCTTGTTTACAGAAGCTACTGTGGGGCCGAGTGAACGTCATGCTGGGGGATGGAGACTTTGACAAGGGCCTTTTGAGTAATGTAAGGAACAGAATCTGGACTGGAGTTGAGAGAAGAGCCAGTGTGAGGCCAGGAACCGGAGACAATGACCACCACTACTCTCATATACATCCTTGATTCAGTAACAGCTTTAAAAAAAAAAAATAAGAAAAGTGATCATATTAAGTGTATGTATTCCAGGTGGAGCTAGTGGTAAAGAACCTGTCTGCCAATGCAGAAGATATGAGAAGTGCGGGTTCAGTCCCTGGGTGGTGAAGATCTGGTGGAAGAGAGCCTAGTTACCCACTCCAATATTCTTGCCCAGAGAACCCCTGTGGACAGAGGAGCCTGGCAGCTACAGTCCATATTGTTGCACGGAGTTGGACATGACTAAAGGGACTCAGCACACACCTTCTGGATAAAGAAGCAGCCCAATATGCTACTAGTACTATTGCTTTTTTTTTTTTCAATATACCATTGAAAAAAGAATGGTGCTTGAACTCAGAAAATGCAGTGTTATCAATCCCAGTGAGGTCAATACCAAGATAACATGACTCTGGACTTTTGATTGGGGTATTTACCCTGGTTATCAAGTCTGTTTGTCTATTGTTGGTCTCAAGTGGAAGATATGGCAAATGCTTTCCTTGTTTGTAAGCTGTCCCTCTAGGTAGGTTCTGGCTTAAGTGGAGCTATAATCTGGTGGATGCAACCTCCTCGGGGTCATTGTTCTGGTGTGAGAGATGGTGACTCATTGGGCGTCTCCACAGCCAAGTGGTTTGACCAGAGGTCCATGGACAGAGGACAAATCTTGATTGATGTATTCAGGAGGCACATCCAGAACCAGATACGTAATTTTAAGAGAGTTGATGAGAAATGAAAATGTGGGGGGTCCTTGTTTAAATGACGAAAAACTTCCAGACAGTTTTGACAGAGCTTTAAACCAAGGGCAACTGCATACCCATGAAGTAGCCTTTGGAACAGAAAGAGAATGCCGAAACTTAAAGCATAAACAAGTGAAATCTATGTGACAAAATTCAGAAGTGGCAGTGAAGAGGAGGAAAATTACTAAGACTGCTAAGACCTTGAAGGGTTTGTGGAAAAGCTGGTGGTCTTTGGAAGCAATGGCTGGTCAGATAATGTTAAATTAATTGATGTTTTTAGGTATTTAAGCAAATAATGTAAATATTGCAGACACGATCAATGATACAAGCAAAATATAACTTCATTTTCATTCTGCAGAGTTGTTCATTTTCCCACTCAAAAGCTGTACTTGTGTTTTGACTTTAAGCTGAATTCACTGACTCAGTGGACACAAATTTGAGCAAACTCTGGGAGATAGTAAAGGACAGGGAAGCCTGATGTGCTGCAGTCCATGGGGTTGCAAAGAGTCAGACGTGACTTAGCGACTGAACAACAAAATAAGCTGATTTCCCTCCTGTAAGAATTTGGAAGGAGGGGAAAAGGCAGTGCCTTCCCAGGGTAATAAGAATGATTTGAAATTGAAAAATAACCACGAATGTTGAGGTGCTTTTGTGCTTTGCCTGTGTGCAATCATGATTTTGATCAAAAAAAGCTTTTTAATTGCTGCCCTTCAATTTCAGTTTTGTGGCAACAAAAGAGAAAATCTCTTAATGAATGAATTGTAGCTATGGTCTCTTCTACTAAACTTGGGTGTTAAATAAAAACTCATGGTGACATCAAACAAAAGCATTAAGGAACCTATGTGGGAGGAGGAGGCAGTCCTGATAAATTGTTATTTTCTGCAGACAGTATTCGGGCCAAGGTCTTTGTGGCTTATCTTTCAGTGAGAAACTCTGCCTTTGTCAAGGACACCTCCAGCCCATTGCCATGGAAATGGACACTGGAAAACGCTTCCAAGGCCTTTTGCCCACCGGCCCCTCTGGGTTTTCTGAGATTAGACTTTTTTTTATCTCCCCATATGAGAAAAAATGTTAAGGGTGTTAGATGCCAAACTCCCAGGGGCCGGGATTTGACTTCTTCAAGACCCTGTGAGGTATTTCTCTCTCTCCACCTATTTTTTCCCCCACTGTGCTGGAAAGGGCCTTAGAATCTCTAAAATATTTTAATACTTTTTGTAACAGCCATCAGTGATTAAATTGTTCGTTGTTTTTCAGTCACTAAGTCGTGTCCAACTCTTTGTGACCCCGTGGACTGCAGCATGCCAGGCTTCCCTGTCCTTCAATCTCTCCCAGAGTTTGCTAAAATTCATATTCATCGAGTCGGTGATGCTATCTAGCCATCTTATTCTCTGCGCCCTCTTCTCCTTTTGCCTTCATCAGTCTTTCCCAGCAACAGGGTCTTTTCCAGTGGGTCAGCTCTTCCCACGAGGTGGCCAAAGGATTGGAGCTTCAACGTCAGTCCTTTCAATGAATATTCAGGGTTGATTTCTTTTAGGATTGACTGGTTTTATCTCTTTGCTGTCCAAGGGACTGTCAAGGGTCTTCTTCAGCACTACAATTTTGAAAACATCAATTCTTTGGCACTCAGCCTTCTTTATGGTCCAGCTCTCACATCCGTACTGACTACTGGAAAAATCATAGCTTTGACTATCTGAACCTTTGTTGGTAAAGTGATGTCTCTACTTTTGAATACACTGTCTGGGTTTGTTGTAGCTTTTCTTCCAAGGAGCTAGCATCTTTTAGTTTCCTGGCTGCAGTTACTGTCCGCAGTGATTTTGGAGCCCAGGAAAATAAAATCTGTTACTGCTTCCACTTTTTCCTTTCTATTTGCCATGAAGTGATGGGACCAGAGGCCGTGATCTTAGTTTTTTCAATGTTGAATTTTAAGCCAGCTTTTTCAAAATTCTCCTCTTTCACCTTCATCAAGAGACTCTTTAGTTCCTCTTCACTTTCTACCATTAGAGTGTTATCATCTGCATATCTGAGGTTATTGATATTTCTTCCAGCAGTCTTGATTCCTGCCTGTGATTCATCCAGTTCGGCATTTCACTTGATGTGCTCTGCATAGAGTTAAATAAGCAGGGTGACAATATACAGCCTTGTCATACTCCATTCCTAATTTTGAACCAGTTAGCTGCCCCACATTCCGTTCTAACTGTTGCTTCTTGACACACATGCAGGTTTCTCAGGAGACAGAGTGCGAAGAAAGAGAGTTAAAAAGCAGAGTCTAGTATCGGTCATACAGAATGAAGTCAGAGAAAAAATATATGTTAACGCATATGTGTGGGATCTAGAAGAATGGTACTGATGATTCTGTTTGCAGGGCATGAATAGAGATGCAGATGTAAAGAATGTAGAGACGCAGATGTAGAGAATGGACAGGAGGGAGGAAGCGGGAGGTGGAGAATTGGGAGAGTGGCATTGACATATTCCCGCCACCATGTGTAGAATGGCTAGCTAGTGGGAAGCTGCTGTCCAGCACAGGGAGCTCAGCTCGGTGCTCTGTGATGCCCTAGAGGGCTTGAGCAGGGTGGTGAGAGGCAGGCTTTAGAGGAAGGGGATACATGTGTGTTTATAGCTGACTCACTTTGTTGTACATCGGAAACCAACACGACATTGTAAAGCAACTATACTCCAATTTAAAAATAATTTAAAAAAAACTGCTGGTGAGTGAGAAAGAATTTATTTCATGCTTGATGGGTTTGGCGTTATGAAGTCTTTAGCCACTGGTTAAACATAGGATGAAAAAATGAATCCATTGTGTGTCCCGAATGAGGGCAAAAGTACAAATCATGGTAACATTAGCTAAAGTAAATAATGTCTCCCAACAAAAGTGGACAGATAGATGTCTCATGCACTGAGTGCACGGCCAGGTGATGGGAAACCAGGATCCACATGCCAGCTACAGTCCTCATTCTGCTTTCGATTTTTATGTGTAAATCAAACTTTTTTTCTTGGTGGATTCTTGATCTCAATGCCCTTTTTCACCCTTTAGTTTCCTATTTCTCCTCCTACTTGAAGCTCATGTTAGTTGTTCTTTATTGAAATACTTCAGTAGTCTTTTGTTAGTGTATTTAGTGCTAGTTTTTTGAAATTAATTTTTATTGGAGCATAGTTGCTTTACAGTGTTGGGTTACTTTCTGCTGTACAGCAAAGTGAACCTGCTCTAGGTATGTATGTGGTGTGCTATGCTTAGTCACTCAGTAGTGTCTGACTCTTTGCAACCCCATAGACTGTAGTCTGCCATGCACCTCTGTCCATGGAGATTCTCCAGCAAGAATACTGGAGTGAATTGCCAAACACTTCTCCAGGGAATCTTCCCAATCCAGGGATGGAACCCAGGTCTCCCCCATTGCAGGTGGATTCTTTACCAGCTGAGCTACCAGGGAAGCCGTGAGGTATATATATATTCCTTCTTTGCTGGATTTCCTTCCCATTTAGGTCATCACAGACTACTGAGTAGAGTTCTCTGAGCTCTGAAATACTGAAGTATCTTTGAAAACATTCAGCAACCTGAAAAATTTTTAAAAATTCTTTTTCAAACATGCTTCCTCCGGTGCAAATTTCTAGCTTTCTTTCATCCTCTCACAGCTGTGCTCATAGACAGTGAGGAATAATAATTATTCTAGAACTATGGAATGAGAGCAAATGTAACAAGAATAATTTTTAGTGACTTTTTTCCCCCAAACATGAGCTTATCTGAGAAGAAAGATTTAGTGAAAGGCAAGTGCACCACTACAGATTTTTGAAATTAGTTCAAGGCGTTTCTACACAATCATGCTAGCGAAGGCCTTTCTCTTTCTTTTGCTTAGGAGTGTCTGTACAGTACCAATCAGAGAAACACCCATCTGCCAGGGTAAGAGATAGGGTCGATCCCTGGGTCAGGAAGATCCCCTGGAGGAGGAAATGGCAACCCTCTCCAGTATTCTTGCCTGGGGAATCCCACAGACAGAGGAGGCTGGTGGGCTTCAGCCCAAGGGGTCAACAAGAGTTGGACATGACTGAGCAATTGAACACGCACGCAGGTGCTCTAAAACCTGTGTAGTGCAAGGACAAGCTGTTGTTGGTTCCTACAATGAAGATATTATTCACCGAAATTGTGTTGATATTCACACAGCTTAAACTTCTTTTTCTCAGTGACTCAGAGTGTAGGCTCCTGAATGGAGAAGCGGGTGCCCTACTGACCCCCACTCTCTCCGTAACTCAAGGCTCTTGCAGGTCAGGGTGGGGGGAGCCCCGAGCAGGAAGTGGGCAGTTCTCTTGATGTCCCACAGCTGAGGGAGGAGGAAAAAAAAGAGAAAGTGAGAACGTTTTTAGAGTTAGCTGGTAAAGGATTTGTTGACAGAGAAATGCATTGTTAACTAAATTCCTGTGACCTTTTTTCTGCTCCGCGCTTGGCTGGTCTGTGGGAAGGGAATGGAGAGGGTTGATTGTACCGCAAATCTAAATGCACAGACATGACCCAGAGCCCAGAAAACTCCGTTGCAGCTCTTTAGCTGTGACTCCACAGTTACAAACTTATTGTCTTTTAAATTTTCAGTTCATAATATACATTCAAACCAGATTACTAGAATATTGTGGTCATAAAGGAAGGAGAAAATTAATATTTACCTCAGTACCAAAAACAGTAAGTATCAGCTTCTCCCCCCATGTAAGTAGCATTCCCAAGAATTATGTGTCACTTTAAGAATTAGATCATTTTATTGTGTAAAATATGTGTCTTAACTACTGGTTGATAAAAAGAATAAATTGAGGAACTGCATAATTAAACATAAAAGTACATCTATTTTATTCATTACGCCTTTTTAATTAAGAAATCCCAAAAGCATGTGATAAAAATGACCAACTTTAAGTTAAAAATGAAAAATCATGTTTTATACCTAGTATAATGTGTATGTCTGTTACGTTTCAAAATTAAGAGTAATACTCTAGAATACAATATTCCATGACTGTTTTCTGTTGAGAAACTTTGATTTGGTTTGATTAATTTGATTAGGGTCATTCTCCTAGGGTAGAACTGCTAATTTGTTGTTTTTTAGTAGCTCAGTTGTGTCCAACTCTTCGCAACCCCATGAACTGTAGCCTGCCAGGCTTTTCTGTCCATGGGGTTTTCCAGGCAAGAATGCTGGAGAGGGTTGCCATTTCCTCCTCCAGGAAATCGTCCCAGATCAGAGACTGAACCCATGTCTCCTGCATTGGCAGGTGGATTCTTTACCACTGAGCCAGCAGAGTAGCCCAGAGAACTACTAAGGTAGCTCCGTTTTATGTGGAAAGTCTTTGGAAGACTACCTAGTAAGTTATTATTATTATTTTCTTATTAATAGATGCATGGTGAGGTGTTTTTTTTTTTTAATGTACTTGGGCTTCCCAGGTGGCACTAGTGGTAAAGAACCCTTTTCCCTTTGGTGACCATAAATTGGCCATCTTCTGTGGCTCAGATGGTAAAGAATCCACCTGCCAAAATGCAGGAGACCCAGGTTCGATCCCTGGGTTGGTAAGATCCCCTGGAGAAGAGAATGGCAACCCACTCCAGTATTCTTGCCTGAAGAATGCTGTGGACAGAGGAGGCTGGTAGGGCTCCTACATAGACTGTAGGCTGCAGTCCATGGGGTTGCAAAGGTCAGACATGACTGGGTGACTAGCACTTCCGCTTCACCAGCAGAGTGAGATGCAGTGATAGGACCTGTGGTTTCAAGTGGCTGAGCTGATCTGGTGACTTTGACTTTCAGGCCTGTTCCCTGCCATCCTCAACCTTGCCAGCAATGCGCACATCAGCACCAACGCAACCTGCGGGGAGAAGGGGCCAGAGACGTACTGCAAGCTGGTGGAGCACGTGCCTGGGCGGGCCGTGCGCAACGCCCAGTGCCGGGTCTGCGATGGCAACAGCGCCAACCCCAAAGGCAAGTGGGGCCCCCGTAGGAACGCACCCCTTCCTAAACGGTTACTG
The DNA here is from genome assembly GCA_006408675.1 of Madoqua kirkii. NCBI lineage: Eukaryota > Metazoa > Chordata > Mammalia > Artiodactyla > Bovidae > Madoqua > Madoqua kirkii. Next base: position 21,382 of record SJYC01116941.1, on the reverse strand, counting down.
GATACTTTTATTAGGAAGCCACGGGCCTGTGTTCTCCTTGCTGCTGTTCATTTCCACTGTATTACAGTTTAGGAGTTAACAACCTTAAACCACACTCTGAGAGCGTTAGCGGGTGTTTTGTTTTCCTTCAACAGAACGGCATCCGATATCCAACGCCATTGACGGCACCAATAACTGGTGGCAGAGTCCTAGTATTCAGAACGGGAGAGAGTACCACTGGGTCACGATCACGCTGGACCTGAGGCAGGTGGGTGAGGCTGGGGGCTCTGCAGGATGCGGTGGGTGGCTGCATTGTAATCTCACATTGTTTTTGTTTAATCCCTAAGCTGTGTCTGACTGTTTGTGACCCCATGGACCACAGCACACTAGACTTTCCTGACCTTCACCATCTCCTGGAGTTTGCTGAAACTCATGTCCATTGAGTCAGTGATGCCATCCTACCATCTCATCCTCTGTCTCCTTCTTCTCCTCCTGCCCTCAGTCTTTCCCAGCATCGGGGTCTTTTGCAATGAATTGGCGCCTTGCATCAGGTGGCCAAAATATTGGAGCTTCAGCTTTAGTATCAGTCCTTCCAATGAATATTCAGGGGTGATTTCCTTTAGGCTTGACTGGTTTCATCTCCTTGCTGTCCAATTGACTCTCAAGAGTCTTCTCTAGCACCACAGTTTGAAAGCATCAATTCTTCAGTGCTCAGCCTTCTTTATGGTCCAAGACTCACATCCATTCATGACTACTGGGAAAATCATAGCTTTGACTCTTTGGACCTTTGTCAGCAAAGGGATGTCTCTGCTTTTTAATACACTGGGTTTGTCATAGCTTTTCTTCCAAGGAGCAAGTGTCTTTCAAATGCTTTTTATACACAAGGAAAGTCCACTTGTTTCCTAACATGTTTACATCCTGGTCTGTTTTTCCACTTGGTGGATTTGAGTGAAGCACAGAGTTTGTCCTTGGTAATGGTTCTGGTCACATTTATCATGCCCAGGTATCCTTGGGGTGATGAATGGAATTGTTCCCATGTGGTTTGATGTTCTTAGACACTGTGTCAGGATGCTGATCATCCGTCCACCCGTGATGTCTTGTCCACACACACACAGCTGGTGGGGGCACAAAACACATGCATTTGCTGCCTTTCAAGCTTATTATCTTACTCTTTTCATGATGCAGCTCTAGTAAAGGGTGCTGTGTAGAAAATAAGGCTTGGAAACAGAAGGAGATGGCATTAAATCTCTGGACTCTTTGATGCTGTGTGTGAGAGCTGTGAGCACCCCAGCGCTCAGTGAGGAAGCCTTCAGCACCAACTAGGAAAGGCAGGGTTTAATTGGCTTAGATCACATGTGCAGCTCCCTAGCTTTGCTCAAGACCACTCAGGAGAATGGAGCGAAATATAATACAAGCCCTGGTTGCCCCAGATATTTCTAGGGAAAGGAAGGAAAAGGAAAGAAATCTGAGTGAAAGGGATGAAAAAGAAAGGTGGCAGCTTTTTCTATTTCATTTCTCCAGAAAGGCCATAACATAGCCTTCTTATTTATTTCCATTCTGTTCCTCTTGGGTCAGAACTCATCAGTATCATGGGAAATATGCAATGAAAGAGACAACTCGTTCAAAAGGTGTACAGTATGGATTTTGGAGATTTCATGATGAAGAATCATAATTTTTTGAATGAAGTGAAACATGAAAGTGTTAGTCACTCTATCGTGTCCAACTTTTTGTAATCTCACGGACTGCAACCCAAAGACTCCTCTGTCCATGGAATTCTCCAGCCAAGAATACTGGAGTGGGTAGCTATTCCCTTCTCCAGGAGATCTTCCCGACTCAGGGATCGAACCTACATCTCCTGTATTACAGGAGATTCTTTACCATCTGAGCCACCAGGGAAATCACAAAATACGCATAATTTTAAGTAAAAGCAAGACCTGTGTATGTTTATGTATAAAGAACTTTTGAGCTTTAATCATAATGGTAAATGAGGTAGTAAGATGTGAAGCTGAAGAGGGCATTTTCCAAGTTCAGGTTCATAGAATCATGTAACTAAAATAGTACATCTGGGCGTTTTCAGCCACAAATCCTGAATTAACATGACATGCCTTTGCCTTTTCAAATCCATCTAAAAGAAAAGAGCAAAAATCCCCTTTTTGCCTTGGCTTTTTTAAAAATCTTTGTTTCAGTGGTGAGGATGCTTCTGCAGGAAATGTTGGTTTTCTCATCATCTTCTCAATGTATTTTCCTTCTTTGAGGGAAAAACGTACAACATTTTCATTATTACGAATGTGATACTATGTGAGTTTGGCCAAGTTAACAGCTGGACATTTTACAGAGAAACTTCAAATCCCAAGTTCGACTGCTATTTATCTTGCAATTTGTCGATCTTGGCTTCTCCTAATGAGAGCTTTTGCCGTAAGTTGGACTGAATCAGCTTGAGGAATTCAGGGGCCTCAGTTTTAGGTCTTTACGTCTTATTCACACTGAGTCATGGACAGAGTTATATAGGTTTTTAGGGCTTCCCAGGTGGCGCTAGTGGTAAAGAATTGCCTGCCAGTCGATCCCTGAGTCGGGAATATCCCCTGGAGTAGGAAATGGCAACCCATGCCAGTATTCTTGCCTGGAGAATTTCATGGACGAAGGAGCCTGGTGGGCTATGGTGCATGGAGCTGCAAAGAGTCGTACATGACTGAAGCGACTTAGCACAGCACAGCAGGTAAATTCTAGTGTTTTTAGATACGCTTCTAAATTAAGATAATTTTAAATAACAAAATACTCAGAATTTTCTTCATCTTTTGCAGAATATAAAATTTCTATTGTGCTTTAAGTTTTTTTTTTTTAAAGTTCAGATGGTTATATCTGAGCAAAACTTTCTCAGATATATTTATTTATTGAGTATTTTTATTGTGAAATATTTTGAGTATGTAGCAAATGTCTTATTGTGACACAGATATAACCACCCCTAAGATTCAGGGATTTTTAAACATTTTACCACACTGTGAACACTTTCCAAGTGAATTGCAGTCATGGTGACATTGGACCAATGCAAGGTTTTTTGTATCTTCAGAAAATAGGACATTTGTTATGAATAGGCACTGTGCCATTAGCTAACAAAGCTGACAGCAATGTCCTAGTAACTCTTTCTTCACTGAGATCCAGTTGTCCCAATTTAATCACTGATGTCTTTTATAGGTTTTGTTTTTCAAACCAGGTTCAATAAGGAACACACATTGCATTTGATTACTATGCTTCTTAAACCTCTTCTAACCTGAATTGTTCTCCCTTTCAGGGGCGGGGGGGCTTCCTAGGTGTTACTAGTGGTAAAGAACCTACCTGTCAATGCAGGAGACACAGGGGATGTGGTTTCAGTCCCTGGGTAAGGAAGATCCTCTGAAGGAGGGCATAGCAACCCACTCCAGTATTCTTGCCTAGAGAATCCCATGGACAGAAGAGCCTGACAGGCTACCATCTATGGGGTTGCAAAGACTCAAATATGACTGAAGCAACTTAGCGAGTACACACTGTTTTTAAAAAGTGATAGTCAGTTTTTGAAAACACAAGGCTTTTTGTCTTGTAGAATATCCCACATTCTGGACTTTTCAAGTGGTTTCATTGTGATTTTAATATCTTCCTTTATTTCTCATGAACTAAACTCAGCTATAAGACTGGATTACATTCCAGTGAGGGATTTTTGGCCAGAACCCACGTGTGGCAATGCCTGGCTGCTCTGTTGCATCCAAGGCTGGTTGTCTCATGAGAAGCAAGGTTATCTCTGGGTCCCACTTAGGTATTGGCAACTGAATCACTCCCTGGTCATGCTGTTTCCTTTTTTTCCCATCTCTCATCCTTGTTTCCTGGGTCTCATTGACACGCAACTCTTAGATCGTGAAAGTGGCTACAGCTTCTGATGACTTTTCCATTGTCAAGTCTGTATGTTTCTCTGTCAGGCCTACCAGCTGCTAGTTAATTTCTAGATTATATACCCTATGAAGGCAAGGATCACAGCTGTCTGCTTCCTCCTTTCTTCCTCCTCTTTCTCTTCCTTCCTTGTTGTTAACATTTATAGAGGCTTGTCTTGCATGCCCAGACATCAGCAGAGTTGAGGCAGTGAGTGTGGAATCACTGTGAACCAGTGATTTATTTTTGCATTCCTTTTTTTGGTTCACAACTGGATTAAAAGATAACCAGCCATCAGCTATAACCTATCAACTGCTTTGTTTCCCTTCTGTAAAAATGCAAGCTCTGAAGTACAGGTTTTAAAGTAAAATTAGGCAGACCTTAATGTTATCAAGAATCATAGCAACTTCATGTTGTAAATGTGTTCATGCAACTTAAATATGTCAGCTCCAAGGTTTTAGGACCAAATCAGTCAACTTCATTCTGTTGGCAAGTGCCAAAGACATTGATCCTGTTCCTGACTTTCTAGTTGATGACAGCTGTAGAAATTATGGCATTTTTAGCTTCTGTATACAATGTTTGGCTACCTGAAAGATAAACTGAAGAAAAGATAGAAAGTGGTGTTATCAGAAAGTCCATAAATGTTGTTTGGTTTCCAGTAAGATTTAACTGTGGAGTGTTTGCCTTAGTAACATATTATAGGAGGAACGATTCAATTTATCTTTCTACTTCTTTAAAATAATGCCTGTGATTCATTTCTTTCATTGATTCACTGTATGTTAGAATTTACATTGTTAGACACTTAGCAATGTCTTACTTAAAAAGAAAACAATCTGTAGGAATTGTTTTAAGAAAAAATTGATGAGTCACGTAACAAATATAAAACTAACATATATGTGGGTGGTGTCCTGGAGAAGGAAATGGCAACCCTCTCCAGTATTCTTGATTAGACAATCCCACGGACAGAGGAGCCTGGCAGGCTACAGTCCATGGTGTCGGAAGAGTCAGACATGACTTAGCAACTAAACCACCACCACATGGATAGTGTCCAGTCGTAAACTATTGCTCACTGTCCAGTGACTTAAGAATATGTTCCATGGTGTTTTACCACTGACGCAAGCCAGGGATCCTTAAAGATATGATTCTGAGAAAGGGAGCATGCACATTTGATAGACCTTGAATTTTATGACTGTCAGCATTCTTTTAGTTGTTAATCATATGAAACTTATATTCTGTTAAACATATTTAAATATATTCCTGTGGTAGTATTTTTCAACCGAATAACTCAAGGATTTCCAGTTTGAGATACTCTATGTTAGGATGCTGGGCAGATGAAAAGATGCTCAACATCTTTTGACACTGTGGCAATGAAAATCCACAATGAGATACCACTTCATACCCATCAGCATTAACATGGCTGTGATCAAAAAAACAAAACAAAACAAAACAAAACAGAAAATAAGGGTTGGTGAGGGTATGGAGAAGTTAGAACCTTTGTCCAGGGCTGGTTGGTGCAGTGCTATGGAAAACGGTATGGCGGCTTCCTTAAACGTAGCATTTCCATATGATCCAGCAATTCCACTTCTAGATATATCCTCAGAGGAATTGAAAGTAGGAATTCAAAATGATATTATATTCGAACACCCATGTGTTATCGCAGCCTATTCACAACAGCTGGAAGGTAGAAGGAACCAGGTGTCTATCAGCAATGAATGGATGAACAAAATGTGGTCTGTATATCGAGTGGATCCTTTTGTCTTAAAAAGGGAAAAGTTGTGATATACATGCTTCACCATGGGTGAACCTTGAAAACATGCTAAGTGAAATTAGCACTTTTATTACCAATTCCCCTGGGCCAGGGGTCCTGCAGCCCCCTCATCCTGCCCTGTCTCGTGGAACCCTCATAGTCACACAATGAGTCTGGTTCCCCATTTGCTCCTTTTGATAAATGATGGAACTGAGGCTTCGTTGAAGTAATTCAAGGGTAGAACTCATGACTGTCTGCATTCTTGGACAGTATCGACCCTCTGTCTGGCTGAGGTTTGTGACAGATACGTTTGTGCCCTGATGTTTTATTTACCTTTATAGCATGATCATTTCCCAATATAACTGAAATCATTATGATTCATTTTAAAGCTCCACTAACATTCTGTTCTAGGGCTTACCCATTATTTGCACAACAGTTTATGCCTGACATTTTGGTTGCTTCTCTGTTATGGGTAATAACTTGAGGTTTCAGTGAAAAAGGAGTAATGCCAGTGAAGGAGTGCAGTGTGGCCAGGTCATTTCCAAGGCTCAGAATGCACGTTTCTAGTTAGTGTTAAGTATTTCTTTTAAAAGAAATATTCACTGCCCATTGTGTAGAGGGATCTATACATGTATATATATGTGGTTATATATAAGGAATCTATAGTATATAGATTATACAGTACATGTAGTACATAATCTATATATAATATACATAATTTAGTATTTTAGAACGTAGAATAGTATAGAGTTTAGTAATAGTGTATATAGAATATTAATATTAATATTAATGTTGTTGTTCAGTCGCTAAGTTGTGTCTGACTCTTTGTGACCCCATGGACTGCAGCATGCGAGGTTTCCCTGTCCTTCACTATCTCCTGGAGTTTGCTCAAGTTCATATCCATTGAGTTGGTGATACCATCCAACCATCTCGTCCTCTGCCACCGTTTTCTTCTTTTGCCTTCGATCTCCCTTTGCCTTCAGTCTATTAATACATATACATGAATGCTCGACCTATGTATTGTACACTCATATACTATGTGTGTGTGTATTGTTGCTGTTGTTCAGTTGCTAAGTTGGGTCTGACTCTTTGTGACCCCATGGACTGCCACATGCGAGGCTTCCCTGTCCTTCACTATCTCCCAGAGTTTGCTCAAACTCATGTCCATAGAGTAGATAATGCCATCCAACCATCTCACACACACACACACACACACACACACACACACACACACACATACATGTATCTACACAGGTATAGTTTGTAGACTCTACAGCATTTTTTCTTGTCCATATTACTTGATCTCTGATAGTCCTGGAGAGGAGACGGCCCCCTCCTTGGAGATTAGGAGGTAGCAGTGCAGAGTGTGGTCCACTGGCTTGCCCAGAGTCACATGGCTATACAGCTGCCCCTGAGGCTGGACACTGTGACTTCCATCTCCTTCCACACCATCCAGATAGTCTCCCCTCCTCTGTTCTGGTCTCCCACGATTGTTCCCTCTCTGTTATGATTTCACGGGGAGACTGGCAGGCACTCTGACAACTTCCTCCTGCCTTGGGAGTATCTGGATTCTTCCTAAACTCCTCCTCTCTTTGCCACCCAGCAGGGTCCTATCCCCTGGGAAATGGGGTGGAGTATCAACGCTCCTTGCATGGTAAATCTGGATCAAGAAGCAGGAAAATGCATCAATGTTTAGTAATCTCCTTTAAAAATGTTTCAACCTGGGCAAAATTTTCCCTGGGAGTGGCCCGATTTGTGAGTAAAAATGTGTCATGTCCCTTTAGAAGACAAAGTGTGTTTCGTAGAAAGAGGAAACATTTTCTATGGCATTGACGATAAAGGCTGCTTTTTGAAGCAGTGCTTTATACTCTGTGTAGGTTTAATTAGGAAGTAGCACTTTGTTGTGGGAACATAATCACAGAAGGGCCTTTGTTTTACGCAAACCTTTAGACAAGAGCTGCTTGTGTGCTGTGTTTTATAAAACCTCATTAATTTGGCTGTCTGCTGTTGTGTTTTTCCCCCCCAAATTTCTGAAAAATTGGCAAGAGCTGGATTGAGTCTATCATTGTATCATCTAAATGTAAAGTGTTTGCTAAGCACATTGACAGGTAAACAATAAAAGAACAGGCAAATTTCACATTCTTAAGGCAGAAAATCTTGAAAGACTTTTAGAACAAGAGTTGCATGTAAATTGGAGCCTCTCATTATGAATGAGTCTTGGGGTTTGTTAAAACAGGTCAGGCAGAAATTCTTCTTGGAGATCCTGGTCGAAATGACCAATGGCTGTGTATTTGTATCTATTCAAAATGATTTTATTTCAATTTTGTATTATTTCACATGTGTCTCAACTGATTTCAAATACTAAGTTTTTGTCGAGTTTGTTTGGCAAAATGAATAGATTGGAAGAAACTAAGTCCCTCATGAGTTGGCAGTAAGCCACGAGAAATCCTTTCCCTTCAGACGTTTTTATCTCTTTCGTCTTGTTCTCTGGTGCTAGTCTCAGAGATATGTCTGTCTTTTGTTTTCACATTTTTATTATCTCATTTTGTTTTCCCCTTCGCAGTGTCTCTCTAGTTATCTACTCTTGTGTAAGAGACCACTGCAAAACCTTATGGCTTGAAGCAACATTATTTTATGTCTTTCTGGGATTGTTTCTGGGGGTCAGGATTTCAGGGAGACTGAGTGGGTGTGTCTCATTGCCAGGGGTGCAGCTGGAGCAGGTGGTAGGGAGGAGGGGCCCTGGGCAGTTGGGGGTAGGGTCTGGGCAGCTAAGGGAGGGGTGCTAGGGTAGCTGGGGAGGGGTCTGCACTTCTGGAGTAGGGGCCCTGGGGCAGTTGAGGCGGGTGTCCGGGAAGCTAAGGAGAGGTCTGTGCAGCTGAGGGGAGGGCTGGCCAAGGCTCTCCCTGCATGTGGTCTCAGGACTCCTCTTTGTGAACTCTCCTTGTGGGCTAGGGGCTTCCTCACAGCATGGCAGCCCTAAGGCAGGTTGTGAGCGGGCAGTTCAGGGCTCCTGCACAGGTGTTCCAGAGAAAGCGGCAGAAGTTGCGTCCCTTTAGGACCTGGCCTCAGTGCCACTAAGCAGCTCCTTCTTTGCTCTGTGGAGCTCCCAGTCCTTACAGTTGGCTGAGATTCCAGTGGAGGAAACACAGGGCAACCCCTACCTTTCACAGGAAGGGGGGTAACCACTCTGAGACGTCTCTGAACCCCCACTACCTCACACTTCTCCCATAGCTTAGCTTTTAGGGCTGTGCCTTTGTATTTAGGCGACATAAAGAGCTGTAGGACCAAGAGGAGATACAGAAATTGCATCTTAAACTGTTCAATGTTAATGATAAGTGAGCTGAATCTGTTGTTGTTCAGTTGCTAAGTTGAGTTGGATTCTTTGTGATCCCATGGACTGCAGTACCTCAGGTTCCTCTGTCCTCCAGTATCTGAGTTTATTGAAACTCATGTCCATTGGGTTGGTGATGCCATCCAACCATCTCATGCTCTGCTGCCATCTTCTCCTTTTGCCTTTAGTCTTTCCCAGCATCAGAGTCTTTTCCAGTGAGTCAGCTCTTTGCATCAGGTGGCCAAAGAATCGGAGCTTCAGTTTCAACATCAGTCCTTTCAATGAATGTTCAGTGTTGATTTCCCTGGTTGACTGGTTTTATCTCCTTGCTGTCCAAGGGATTCTCGAGTTTTCTCCAGCACCACAGTTTAAAAGCATCAGTTCTTCGGTGCTCAGCTTTCTTTATAGTCCAACAATCACATCTGCACATGGCTACTGGAAAAACCATAGCTTTGACTGTCCGGACCCTTGACGACAAAGTGATGTCTCTGCTTTTTAATACATGAAGATAATTGAGGGCATACGTGGAGTTTCCTTTCCTGACAAGATTTATTTTTAAGCTTTATCCAATGTGTGTCATCAGTGGTGGTTTGCCAAATAGTCAAGCGTAACCATTTTTCCAGTTAGCATAACTTAGTTTACCAAAGCTCCCCCCTTTTTCTTTTCCTGATTTAAATGGCAGAATGTTGGCTGTACTGAGTCTTGCTTGCTCTACGGGGCTTCTTAGATCAGCCTTGGGAGGATTTTGGAAAGTGAGTGAAGAGAATTTTGCAGGACTCTGTCAAAATATACTTTCCTATCTCCAACTGTTTTGGCTTCAAAATAAAGCTTTTTGTATATTTATGGAAAGAAAGGGAGGTCTGTTCTGGAATTATTTCTTCCTATTATAGTAAAGCTAAAAAAAAAAGATGTTTTAATTTCTGAAGAAATTTTTCTTTGAAAAATACATTTTGGAATCCATTCTTGTGTTTGCTTTTAACTTTTGCCCCCTGCTTTTTACTTAGCAATGTATTCAAATGGTAACATCTAACATCTTCATCTTTAAAAGGAAAGCTGTAACAAAGTGAAAAAGAAAAAAAAAGTAGCTCATGAATACCTCTGCTGTATTTCAAAATATCTCACATGCTTTTAATGCCTTCAATGGACCTCTCTGTGCAGAACTTCCTTTATTCTGATATAGAAGCAGAAAATATTTAATGTAAGAAAAAACTTAAAAAAAAAATCACTTGTGATGCTAACAGCCGGGAGTTTTCTTCTGATCCATTCCATCATATCTGGGAACACTGTCTGTGTTTAATAATTCATGACATCTGCTTCTGAAGGGCTGACATCTCAGGATTCTGTGATGAATCCTGGGATTCAATGGCTACATCCTGGGAAAGCAATCAACAAACAATTGGTTCCATATAAATGTAGATACGGTCACTGTATCTTGAATTGTCCTTTAAGGTTGATCTTGGCCTTCAGGGGCTTCTGGGCTAGCAGAGGAGAGAGGCAAGGAAGCAGACGAGTGGTGTGGGGGATGTGAGGGTTGAGCAGGCTTGAGGCACAGGTAGGAAGAGCAGCTGAGGGCATCAGAAAGTGAAGGTATTAGTTCACTCGGGCCTTTCCTATGAACTGTGGCCCGCCAGGCTCTTCTGTCCATGGGATTCTCCGGGCAAGATCCTCCTCCAGAGGATCTTCCTGACCCAGGAATCAAACCCTGGTTTCCCACATTGTAGGCAGATTCTTTACCACCAGAGCCACTTGGGAAGCTTGAGGGCATCAGAGAAACAACCCAAATGCAGAACTGGGTGAGGGCAGGGTGCCTAGGAGACAGCAGCACAGGATAGGCCTGTTTATGGCACTAAAATAGTCCATCCAGTGTGATCATAGTGGATATCTTTCATTTTTCTTTTTACTGAGATGTTTACATATGGGTTCCCTGGTAGCTCAGCCGGTAAAGAATCCACCTGCAATGTGGGAGACCTGGCTTCAATCCCTGGGTCGGGAAGACCCCTTGTAGAAGGAAGTGGCAATCTAGTCCAGTATTCTGGCCTGGGGAATCCCATGGACAAACAGTTTACATATAATGAGGTGCACATTCAAAAATACTGCTCAGTTTATACACTCACTAACTGTGGTGTTAGAGAAATTTTGAGAGTCCCTTGGACTGTAAGGAGATCCAACCAGTCCATTCTGAAGGAGGTCAACCCTGGGATTTCTTTGGAAGGAATGATGCTAAAGCTGAAACTCCAGTACTTTGGCCACCTCATGCAAAGAGTTGACTCATTGGAAAAGACTCTGATTCTGGGAGGGATTGGGGGCAGGAGGAGAAGGGGACGACTGAGGATGAGATGGCTGGATGGCACCACAGACTCAATGGACGTGAGTCTGGGTGAACTCCGGGAGTTGGTGATGGACAGGGAGGCCTGGCATGCTGCGATTCATGGGGTCGCAAAGAGTCGAACACGACTGAGCGATTGAACTGAACTGAACAGTGAATGAAAGGTGTGTCTCATAACCCTTAGTAGAGTGGATGCTATCAGTTTCTTTTTTTGTTCTTTGTTTATTAAATAGCAAGGAATTGTCATTCATTCAGATATAATGCATATTCATTAATTTACATTTTGCTACTTTATTGAACACCTATTTGGGGGCACTGAGCTGAATTCAGATGCTTAACAGTTTATCGATATTGTTGATCACCTTACAGGTGTAAATTATGCCATATTTATTCATCTCTGCCCAGGCAAATGCGTTGTCAAATGGTGGTGACAGTTTTAGATCTTTGAATATGGTTGTAAGAGGCAGGAAAGAATTTTCAAGTCATAACAAAAGAGAACAAAGTTGAATGAACTCTAAATACCATCCTTTTGAGAGATGCCAGTTGTCAGGAGAATAGCTATGGTACTTAGGGAAGTACCATAAAGTCAAAAGTCTGATAGTGATACCTGACATCCCTACTTTGCATTTTATAAAATGTTTCCTGTTTATTATTTCACACCTATGATGTGAGAAATCTAAAGAACATGTAGATTCATAGTTATATTACTCATTGTGAATAATGCATTGTGGTATAAAGAATACAACTGGATTGATTATTTTAAGCCTGAATCCTGGAAGATATTATATTAAAAATTTTTTTTTGTTTTCTATTGGAGTATAGCTGATTAACAATGTTGTAATAATTCCACCTCATGTGAAGAGTTGACTCATTGGAAAAGACTTTGATGCTGGGAGGGATTGGAGGCAGGAGAAGGGGATGACAGAGGATGAGATGGCTGGATGGCATCACTGACTTGATGGATGTAAGCCTGAGTGAACTCCCGGAGTTGGTGATGGACAGGGAGGCCTGGTGTGCTTCGATTCATGGGGTCGCAGAGTCAGACACGACTGAGCCACTGAACTGAACTGAACTAAACTGAATAATTTCAGGTGCACAGCAGAGTGACTCAGCCACACATGTATATACATGCATCCATTCTCCCCCAAACTCCTCTCCCATCCAGGTTGCCACATAATATTGAGCAGAGCTCTCTGTGCTCTACAGTAAGTCCTTGTTGGTTATTCATTTTAAATACAGCAATATGTGCGTATCCATCCCAAACTCCCTAACTCTCCCTTCCCCACATCCTTCCCTCTGGCAATGAAAAGCTTGGTCTCTAAGTCTGTGAGTCTCTTTCTCTTGATTGTAAGAAATTTAAATCTATTAACGACCAATCAGAGTTCCTTGGACTGCAAGGAGATCAAAGCAGTCAATCCTAAAGGAAATCAACCCTGAATATTCATTGGAAGTACTGATGCTGAAGCTGAAGCTCCAAGACTTTAGCCACCTGATGCCTTAAAGAGATAACTCATTGGAAAAGACCATGATGCTGAAAAGGATTGGCGGCAGGAGGAGAAGGGGTCAACGGAGGATGAGATGGTTGGATGGCATCACCAACTTGATGGATATGAGTTTGAGCAAACTCCGGGAGATGGAGAATAAGAAAGTCTGGCATGCTATAGTCCATGGAGTTGCAAGGAGTCGGACACGACTTAGCAACTGGACAGCAATAAATCACAAAGCGTTACCTTTTTTAGTGCATGCGTGGGGATTAATTCTGGAAGTCAGACTCTGCAAGCGTTGATCTTAGTGAGATGATGATGCTGCCGAAGTCATGACAAAGATGGAAACTCTTAGGGACTGAGGCGGCTGCGTGCTTGTGCCAAGGCATTCAAACCTGTTGCTCCTTTGAAATCTGTGCTCAGGTACGTGGAGGCACTGGCTTGCCCTGGGCTGGTGGCCCCATGCCCCATACGGTATGGAAATGAAGCCTGGGAAAGCTGGGAGATCAGATTAAAAGCTGCAGATAATTAGCTGGGATGCCCGCATACCTGAGAAGCTCAGTGAAGCCTGGAAAGCACTCACCAGTTTCTGTGCGCCAGCTGCAGTGGCTTAGCTTTCTCAGAGTAGCTGACAGCCACTGCAATATGTGCAAACGGCTCTGTCCTTTCTTTTGTGTGTGTGTTTTAATTAGGAGACTCTCTTTTCCAGCCAAGTTTTAGATTTGGAGAAAAATTGAGTGGAAAGTATGAGTTCCCATATACTCCCACATAAGAGGTTTTTTAATTTTTTTAATCAAATTTGAGTTATTTTTCATAATTATTTTTAACATGAAATCATAAAGTGACTGAGCTAATGTAGTTTTGATAGTTTCCAAGACCTTTCCTCTGACAAGTAGGTGACTGTTGGGAATCGTCAGTTTTATAATTTAAAAATTTCTCTTTTCTCTACTATTTCATGCCATGTAATCAGAAGATATTTATCTTTGTGCTTCGTGTGCTAGAAGCACGAGAAAGCCCATGAAATAACTGTTTCTTAGGTTTCCAGTGCAGTGGCGACCATTTAGGATCATTTACAACCTCGAACCAGACTCTAGGAGCAGGCGAGGAGCGGGACTGCCCAGAGGTCAGCCCGGCACATCACCAGGAGGAGAGCCCGCCTCTGAGCTGTGGTCTCCAGTCACGTCATGCAGAAGCCTCCTTTCACACTCAAACCCTAATGTTTGTCCCCCAGTTCTGTATTTTGTGAAGCCATCAGGCCTTGCCAGGGCTTAGTAAGAGCCTGACAGAACCAGGGCTGGGGGAAAGACAAGACTTCATTATCCCCTCTGAGCTGCTGGCCTGCCCTCCAGACTGCTCCATGGGCTGCTCCAGAGCTGGTTTCTGTTATTTTGGTTCAGTCGCTCAGTCGTATCTGATTCTTGCCACCCCATGGACTGCAACACGCCAGGCTTCCCTGTCCTTCACTATCTCCCAGAGTTTGCTCAAATTCGTCTATTGAATCAGTGATGCCATCCAACCATCTCATCCTCTGTTGTCCCCTTATCCTCCTGCCTTCAGTCTTTCGCAGAATCAGGATCTTTTCCAATTTCTAAACAAGGATTGATTCCTAATCACTCTCTATTTAGACATCTCCATTTTCCCCAAAACAGTTAGTTTGTATCATTCACTTTTCTCTCCCTAGTTTCACATCTTTTTTTCTCTTGTGGTAAAACATACATAACCTAAAATTACCATTTTAACCATTTCTGCGTTCCCTGGCGTTCACATTGTTGTGAACCATCACCACCATCTACCTCTGGAACTTTTCATCTTGGCTAACTGAAACTCTGTCCTCATTAAACACTAACCCCATCCTTCCTCCCCTCCGCAGCCCTAGTTTTCCACAGTTCTAATTTTCATCTCCATGAGTTTGGTTATTCTCCACAACTCGTATGAGTGGAATCATATAGTATTTGTCCCTTTGAGTCCAGCTGACTTCATTTAACATAATGTCCTCCAGTTTTATCGATGTTGCAGCGTGTACCAGAATTTCATTCTCTTTTTAAGCTCAATAATATCCCACTGTATCCCAGAGCTTGTTTAGCCATTTGTTTTATTGCTTTTACAATTTCGTCTATTGTTTATTTATTTATGGCTGTGCAGGGTCTTCACTGCTGTGTGGGCAGCTCTCCAGTTGTGGTCTGCAGGCCCTTCACCATGCTGGCCTTCTTTGTTCTGGAGCACAGGCTCTGGGGTGTGTGGGCTTAATAGTTGTCGCACCTGGACTCCAGGGCACAGGCTCAGTAGTTGTGGCACACCAGCTTAGTTGCTCTGTGTGGCATGTGGAATCTTCCCAGAGCAGGGATCAGACCTGGCATTGGCAGGCAGACTCCACCACTGAGCCACCAGGGAAGCCCCTGTTTAGCTATTTAGCCGTGATTTTTGGAGGAATTGCCATATTGTTTTCCATAATGGCCACATCAGTTTACATTCCCACCACATTTTTTAAGTAAACAAAAACCTTCCTGTGTAAGACATTTATTTAGCAGTTTTTAAGTGTAACGGTTTGTCAAGTCAATGCCTGAGAAATTCTAGATGTTCTGTGAAGTTAGAGGTTCCTAAAGAAAGATGAGAATCTTCAAATAGGATGTGGACCAAGGTTCCACGTACTGAGTGAAATCTTGCAGAAACAAAGAATGCTTTCTAATCTCTGTAGGGCTGATACTATAAGCGATTTAGCTAGATTTAGTGACCAAAGGAAAGAAGCACATAATCACTGTGTCCAGGGGCTGTAAATGTGTAACTCAAAGGTTAATGTTTAATGGACCCGGTCAGGTGCAGATTCACACGATTTCTCTAGACGATGTTGCCAGTTGGATTTGTGAGGCTTAATGATTAGGGGCCCCTTTTACTTTTAGGGAGCGATGGGACTGTTTTCCCACGATGAGGGCTGAGCAGAGGGCTGTGGGGCTGTCTGCTTCTAACTTGCTGAATCTCCTGGGCACCATAGGTCAGCGTGAGGACCAGGAGAGGAAGTGAAAGGAAGTTTTCAAGTGTTTTCAGCCAGAAATTCTCTGGGACTGAGGACAGAAGAGGGGAGTGGTGGCTTTGAGGTCACACGAGGGAGACTTGTCCTATCTTCCTGAGGTGTCTAGCCAAAGCTGGAAAACCTTGCTGGGCCTCCACATTTTTCTTTCTCACTCACATTAGATCTTTAGGAAAACTCTTTAAGACTCACTGGCTTTTTCTCTGTTTTAGTCTTGGTCTTTGCTTTGTCAACACCAGTATCTCTCACGACTTTCTGGCACCAGCATCCAATTCCATCTTCTTCTAATCCCTGGTGACTTGGTAACTCTCCCTAGTTCAGGGCCCTCAAATGGTCAAGAAGTTTGAACGTTCTGCAAAGAGCCCCGTCCTGTCTGCTCCCCTCCCATCTCAACACTCAAGCCAGCTGGGCCTCCGATTGTGTCCCACCTCTGTGCTCTGGCCCTGTAGGGTCCCAGCTTCCTGCCCCCCAGCAGCTTTCTCTCCTCGCCTAGATGTCTTCTTCTCTTTCCAGAGATCCTTCAGAGAAACCTCCCCTGACCCTACCGCTTCTCCAGACGAGGGTGCCCCCCAGACATCCTGATCACCTTCTGTCCTTCTTCCGGGCCCAGCAGGGCATCCAGGCCATACTGATGACCGTGTCCCCTACTTCAGGACTGTCTTCATGGCCCTGACACAGTCCTGTTACTAATACGGAGCAGACGTTCGATCAGTGTCTACAGAATGAGTCTCCAGTGAAAGGGTGTTAGAAGCGTCCTTTGCTCTCAGCCTCCTGTGTCCTGGGGAAGGTGTTGGTGCCTGGGGGTGGGGACCTCTCTGACAGCAGCAGCTCTGCCTTTCCACCCCTTCCCAGGAGAGGGGCTGTTGTTTTTCTAACAGGGAGCCAAGCTGACCCGTCCTTCTGGGCTCCATCTGGCTCTGCGCTTCTCCTCCTGGGCAGGCTGTTCTCAGGAGGCACAGGCCCTGACCCCAGGACAGAGCCACCAAGTGGGCAGGCGTCTGTCTCTTAGCCTGTGACACCAGAGGCTGAGCGTCGGGCTGGCCTCTGCAGCCACCTTCTAGGCCACCACCTCCAGCTCTGCTTTTTCCTGGATCATCCCTGACTTCCTCCAGTCTCCATGACGGATTCTCGGGCCTGCTTCCATGGTCGGGAGGGAAGGACGGACTGGTATTGACTGCCCACTCTGTTCCAACATGAACAAGTGGCTCTGCGTCTGGGGGAGAAAGTCCAGTGTAATTTCAAAGGCTGAGATGTTCCTGGGTGAACACCTGTGTCCCTAGGTGATGGGTGGTCAGGAGTCTGGGGACACGAAAGGTGCTTTTTAGGTTTCTCAGGTCCCAGAGGGGTTGGTACCTGCATTTCCCATGTGGGTTTATCTCATTCTTGGGCCCAGCTGTCACCCGCACCACCAGGTGGGGAAAAGTAGTGAAGATCTCCACAAAGAGCATTTGGGGACCTTCCTGGCTGTGCTTTTGAGGTTGTTTCAGTTCATCTCTCACAAAACTTAGCCAGATCTTTCCAGAATGCTTGGAGAAATTAAAGGCTAGGAGCATTTCTACAGAGAGATCCATGAGACAAGGGATGGGAACCAGCCTAGTATTTCCAGTTTTGATTCTTCATGAGGCTCAACACGTATCCTTGGAAATAATCCCGAGTCATCCTGAGATGGAACGAGGGGCTCGTGAACTCTGGACTCCTTACCTGTGGGCTTTTAGAAAGAGCTTTCCTAGTTGATGAAAAACAGAACTTCTCCTGCAGGGGTTTAATTACCCCTTGCCCATCCCCAGGTAACTGGTCCCGGTTCCCTTTTAATTCTGCAATGGGCCCCTCTCTCTGCCCTTCCTTCCTTGCTCCTCAGCGTTCTCACCCTGGCTTTTCCTGTGTCCATGTGGAGAATTGGAACTTGGTTCCAGAATGAGCCAACCTTGATTCTCTGAGACAGGAAGCTTAAGAATTTTCAGAAAAGAAACGTATTTGATCTACATTTGCCACTATAAGTAGCTAGTCCCTCCTCCCCTCCATAAAAAGAAAAAACAAGAAGAAAAGAAAGATGGGAAAAGACAGTGGATTCTGACCTGTTTACCCTGCACTTCTAATGACAGCGGCAGATTTAAAGAGCAACGAACCTCTTTTATTTCACACTTTTCTTCTCATTCATGAAGTCAAGTCCTTTTTTCTGTTCATTTTGGGTACTGGTCCTAAAATGAGGCAATAACAGTATAACAGTCATTAGCATCAAATAGAAATGATATTTTAAGATCAGTGTCCATTAGAGATTTACCTAAAATGTGAATCCTGTGGATCCTACACACCAAGTAAAGGTCCAAGACGCAAACTCTTCTCATTCTGCCGAGTGTTTGATGCTGTTTCACGTCATTATCAATTGACAAGCTACTTCGGGATACATACTCTGTAAATCCAGAAGGGAATCATAGCTGCGTTAGTAATTAGCCTACTGGTAAATAATTGCTTCTTTATTCTTAAGTAATAAATATTAGCACAAACGACCACTCTGAATTTTATTTTCTAATAATATCCAAAGAAATACACTTTTACAAAGCACGGATTCACCAGCTTTATAAGAATAGTTGAGCAGTTGTCATACTCAGTCACTCAGTTGCTCAGTCATGGCTGACTCTTTTGCAACTCCATGGGCTATAGCCCGCCAGGCTCCTCTGTCCTTGGGATTCTCCAGGCAAGAATACTGGAGTGGGTTGCCAGTTTCTTCTCCAGGGAATCTTCCTGACCCAAAGATTGAACCCGTGTGTCCTGCATCAGCCAGTGGATTCTTTACCACTGTGCCACCAGGGAAGTCCCAATTGAACAGTATGATTTATCAGATAGACTGAACTATCTCTTTTCTAAAATGTAATTTGACTACAAAATGAAATCTCTTTTGGACTTCACTGGTGGTCCAGTGGTTAAGAATGCACGTGGCAATGAAGACCCAGTGCAGCCAAAAATAAATAAAATGAATGAAAATTTACAAAACAAACAAAAAACTTAAAAAAAAATCTAAATCTCTTTTGCCTATGTAAAAGTCATTCCCACTGGGTAAGAGAAAACAACCCTCCATCCACTGTTTCACTATGATCTGGGAGGCAGGTACGTGCTTGTGGGCAGAATTTCCAGCCGGGGTCCCGTGTGGCATCTGGGTCCAGAGACGCTTGGCCTCCCCAGCACATGTGAAGCTGAGCCCTGATGCTGGAGAATTAGGCTCCATGTATTGTTCTTATCTCTGCGCCTGAGGTGGATTTAATACATAAAGATTGAGGCCACATGAAAGTTCCTGTCTGGATTCCTGTGTCGAAAGCGGTGCTGGGTGCGCATGCACTTCATTTATGTGGCACTGTTTATGTGCATTCCAGCGATCATTAACAAAGGCCACTCGGTGGAAAACCCTGATGAAAGTGGATTTGAAAGTGGCTGTATCAGCTACAGGTTTTGGCAAGACCTCAGTGACGCTGAATGTAGCGAAAGCCTTGTGTCATCAATTTGTGTTCAGCCAACCTTATATGGAGAGACAAGGCAGTTCGGTCAACCATGCTAAAGAGCAGCAACAGAAATATCATGGATTTCATTTGGGCAAAGGTTCTATATATTAACAAAGAAGCCCTCGCTTTTTTTTTATATTACGTGCTAAGACCTGTTTGTCAGCACACAAAGGGTGAATTAAACAAGCTTGTGTTCATTTGCTTAGGGCTGTTATAGCCCATACGGAAGACCTGGGGGTTTAAACAGCAGAAATGTATTAGCAGAGTTCTGGGAACTGGAAGTTCAAGATCAAGGTGCTGGCAGGGTCAGTTCCATCTGAGACCTCGGCTCTTGGCTTGCAGATGGCCATCTTTTCACTGTGTCCTCAGGTTTGACCCTCCATCTGTGTGTATGGGTCCTAATCTTTTCTTCTTAAAAGCACACCAGTCAGACAGGCTTATGACCTCCCTTGACCTTGATTAACTCTATCCGGATACAGTCCCATTCTGAGGTACTAGGGGTTAGGACTTCCGCATTTGGATTTTGGAGAGACATTTCTGCCAGTAATGTGATTTAACATATTGCATCTAGATGCTTCATAGCCCCCTCTTCCACTTTTGCAGATTTACATCTCATAATCCCTCTTTTGGGTTGTTTCCCAGTCTCCAGTTGGGGAACTACTCAGAGATTGTGAGAACAATGCCCAGTGTCATATCTGAAGGCCTTGGTCAAGATACTTAAACACTTTGTCTTAAAGTTTTCCCAGTGTGTTTGTTCGTCCACTGGATATCGTTTTGTGACACATGACTGACTCTCTGTCTAAAAGCCAACAAGGGTTTGATGAAAGTACAAGAACATGGTATTGAAACAATTGCTGCTGGTTGAGGTCAGAGATTTGGAAAATTGGGTTGGTGCTCACTTGTTGCTCGGCTCAGGGTTTCATTCTTTTCCCTTGCAACCTATAGAAGTGTGGTTTACATTTTAGTACCTGTGAGATCCTGGGAAGATTACTTAATCTATCTGTGCCTCAGTTTCCTCATCTGTAAAGTAGCTGGAGTAACAATACATATTTCATGAGAAGAATGTAGTTAGAAAGGTTTGAAGTGCTAGTAATTCTAATAAAGCACTTAACTTGTTCTCAGCCACAGCAAGTGCTATGGCTCAGCAGGTAAAGAATCTGCCTACAATGCAGGAGGTACAGGAGACTCGGGTTTGATTCCTGGGTCAGGAAAATCTTCTGGAGAAGAAATGGCAACCCACTCCAGTATTCTTGCCTGGAGAATTTCATGGGCAGAGGAGCCTGACAGGCTACAGTCCATGGGTCTCAAAGGGTCAGACACAACTAAGCAACCGAGCAAACAAAATATAGTAAATCAAAAAGTATATAAATGATAGAATATATGAATTACAAAATTGGGGAAAGGTTTAAAAAAGAACTCCCCCAAAGAAAAAGCCATGTAATTATGTTCATAGAATTTTCTTGAGATGTTTATGCTCCAGCAGAATAGCATTTGCCTTATTTTAATTACTGTAAGTGATTTAAATTGATGAAGATGGTTCTAGATTTTTAAACATAGACATTCAATTCTGGATACAAGCAGTTCCTGATTTTCCTCATTACTAAAATCCAATAACATTATTTTGCTTTTAATATGCTTTAGAAACAGGGGATATGCTTTATTGGGGGGCGTTTCTTGTAGGTGAACAGTTATTATAATGAGATAGAACTGTCCTTCCCAGGGAATAGTTCAGTAGATGAAATTAAAATATTTTGGCTTATGGTGGGTTACTTTTGAGGAATTGTGTTCCTGGAATTGGTGAGGGCTAAGATGGGAAGAGACTTACACAAAAAACAGAAAACCAGCAAGCACAGAGGTCATATATAGTTGGACTCATCCAGTACGTAGCCTTTTCAGACTGGCTTGTTGCACTTAGCAATATTCAATCAAGGTTCCTCTATTTCTTTTTGTGGCATTAGAGGTAATTTTAAAAATTATTATTACTGAATAATATTCTGTTATATGGACATCACACTTCCTTTATCCATTCACCTGTGGAAGTTTTCAACTGCTTTGGGTAAATATCAAGGAGCACGATTGTTAGATTGTATAGTTCAGTA